>QNQO01001675.1:0-231177 GCA_003290165.1 Berberis thunbergii
CTCCATTAGATAAGATCCTAAGGAACCATTTTTAAGAGCCGGAACCTTAGCGTCAGATTTGCGTAAGAAGAGCATCAAGAATATGATGAAGAAAAAGAATAAGAGAAAAACGAATGAAGAACAAAAGAAGAAGAAGAACAAATAAAGAAAAACGAATGATGAAGGATCTTAAGGCTACCCCGACACGAATCTGACACTAGGGACTGACTCTTAATAATTGTTGGATCCCAAGATACAAAATTCAACAACCTGTTCTTGCCCGGATTAATTTTCCCAAACTGTCTCTATCTAAATAGGATAAATAGGAGCACCCCAAAACACATCATCTTTGGTCTAGGACCATCTACAAAAATAAATTTTCAACACCACCGCATCAACCATCCATGCAGTGGGTGGTCTCATGATATTTTAATCCTCCAAAACTAAAATCATACGCAACATGAAACTAAAAAAATGGGGCTACCAATATGCTTCTTTTGTTTATAACTAAAAAAAGAGCAATGCTACACAACCCGCTCGGTGGCCTTTTTTGACAGTCTTGGGGGGCGAAAATACAATTTTGCCCCCCTCTTTAAAACACTTTTTTGAGAATGTGGTTAAAAAGGGGAATAAAATTGTATTTTCGCCCCCCAAGACTGTCAAAAAAGACCATCAAAGCGAGCTGCCTAGAATTATACCTAAAAAAAATAGAAAATGCAGGTTTGGAATTTGAACTTTGGCTAATGGGCCACAAAGCTAGGGGTTGTTTCAAAGGGTGTCCAAGTCTAAGTTGCTTTTAAAAAGGCAACGACTATTTCGCATCATCATATTCTATTTCTCACATCATTATTGAGTTTTTTTAATTTTTTTTCTCATACCACTTATATAAATAAATAAATAAAACTATTTTTTCCAAACCATTCAAATCGACAATGATTACTTTCTCTCCCATTCGAAATCTCCTCTTTCAAATTTCTTCAAAATTTCTCCCCACACTCAATTCGTTTGCAAATCTTCTCACTCTCTCTCGAAAACTCTCAAAATCCCTTCAAAGTCAAAACCCTTAAACGCAAACTCAATAAATATGCATAACTTAACATAACAGAGAAACTCAAATTCAAAACAAAAAAAATGCAAAACAGGGTAAATTTCAACTAATTTAAACCCTCAATTGAGATCGATACTCAAGCTCATCAAACACGAAAATTGTAGTACTATGAGTTATCTAACAAACACAACTTGAATCACTTGAAAATATTTTGAAATGAGCAAGTTATGATTATTTTACTAAAATCACACAAATCTGTTCAAAAAATGAAAATAAGATAGTGTTCTTCACTTTCGACCAACTTTTATGCTCAATTGAGGTGGTGCGAGATAGTCATTGCCTTTTTCAAACAGCTCCCACCATAAATCACATTAATTGTTCAAATATTAATCACCTCAGACTTCATAGGGTCTCCAAACACCACGTAACAATGTACGTGGTTTTAATACCCATGGGGTCACCAATTCCTACGTGAAACACGATTCAAGTTCGTTTATTATTTAACCAAACAAATTTGATTGGTCATTGCTAATAATGTTCCAACCCGAAATTTCCTCTATCAATACTTAAAAAAAAAGAGACTTGGTTATTATATTTTTTGGTAAATGTTACAAAAAAAAAACACTATCATAAAAGTCATTGTTGAGTTTGAGGCCTTGAAATAATGTGTAAATCAAGGGGCATGCACGAGTCGTTAGATGATAAGCTTATATAGAGAAGGCCTCAACTATTTGATACAAACACTGTAACCTTTTTGTCTAACACCACTATCTTTTTATCCCATACCACTACTTTTTTTTGGTGCGTGTGTGTTTCTTCTCCAGATAAGAACATCACTTACCGCATTGCCTTGCTACCACCACACCACCGTTCTCCCCTTTTATCTCTCCTTTCAGATCTTGTAGCGAGGGTTGCGAGATTGGAACCTAATCTCGCAGGAAGCCCTCGAGTGCGAGTTCCAATATTGCAGCCTCGCTGCGAGACTCAAATTTTGGAAAACAAATAAGAGAGGAGATAGGGGAAAAGATGAAGAAGTCATAATGAGGAAGAGGATAAGGAGGGTGGCGGGTGGGGGGTTGCAAAGGGCTGGTGAAGGTGGGGCTGCTCCACTGTTCTTGTTGTGTTTTGCTTGTTGTTTTTCTTGTTATGGAGATAAAGAAGAGAGGAGGAAAAAAAAATTCAGGATGGAGGAGAGAAACCAAGTGGTTACAGGGTGGATTCAGGATTTTAGTCGAGGGGGGCGAAATGGAAATACTTATTAGTTGATAACAGTAGTTAACAATGGTAAAGCCAAATTTTTTTTTTCTACCTATGCTAGTAACCAATAAAAAAAATACAACTATAAAAATACATTGTATATATCAAATTTAATCTAATGTAATCCAATTTTAAGCCAAAATAAGGTCACTATCGATAACCTTAACAATGAACAAACAAACAAACATAATAACTAATATCGCAAAATAATTAGGATAAGTATCTAGTTGAAGCTAATTTTTTTTTTTGAAATTTGCGAACCTAATATGATCATAATACAATTTCATAGAAAAAAATAGTTTATATGAGGCTCAAATTTTGTACGAGTTGGTTAATAGTATATGTTTTCATTTAATTCTATATTTATTATTTTTGATATTAATTTTAATATTTTTTGTTGGATGTTTTATACAATTATATCACTTGTGAAAAACAATTCATTTTTTAATGTTAATAAGTTTTTATTAAACTAAACATTTTTTAATGTTTGCAATCACTAATAAAATTGTATTGAAAATAAAATAAAAATGCACTCGAAGAGTATCGAACTCATGTCTTTTAGCAAAAATATTAAACCTACAACCACTTCACCAACAAATCTATATTTAAATATTTGTATAAATAATTGTCATATTGTATTATACATTATATAATCGATTTTTTTTTTAAGACTAAGTATATAGTAGGTTCGCCCGGCTAATGGCAGCGCACTGCTACAATTATTTTCTTGCTAATATGGCATGCGAAAGGGCTGTTGTGTTGCTAGAGAATAAGAAATCGCATAGAGGAAAATATAAGAGACGAGAAAAAAAGAAAGAAAAAGATAATTTATATAGAAGTGGTGTTATTTAGTAGAGCGTAAAAAAATAAAATTAAAATTAAGATGGTGTTCTCTAATAATTGGTTGTGTCAAAAAGTCTCACCCTATCGATAATTAATAATTCTCATGCCATTGAACTATATGCTGAAATTTTCTTTTTCTTTTTAAAGTACCCTTTTATAAATTTGATGAGAGATAAGAATTGGACTTGTGATAAAAATTTTATTTTTTTTATAATTACATCAAGCTAATATAAAATAATTACATCTCTTAGATATGAAATCCAAACCAAATTAAAAAAAAAGAGTGATTCTACACAGCAAGGAAATGGGCGAGGGAAGTGAGGTGGCGGGGGTGAGAGTCGTTCATCTCGCTCGAGATGCACACGTAAAAAGTCAATGCACACATCTCGAGCGAGATGAACGGCTCCCACCTCCGCCACCTCACTTCCCTCGCGCGTTTCCTCGTTCATTTCCTCGACACTTAGAATTTCTAAAAAAAAAATGAGAAACAACTCCCCTTTGGAAGTGTCAATTTTAACCATTGGTGTTTGGAGTTTCAAAGAGAATGGATGCATGATGGCCGATCACTCTGTCTCCATCTTTTCACTTTTCTGATTTGTAAAGAAAAAAATTTCTAGCAAGTATTATATCACATATTAATATAAATGGATATTATCACAAGCACAAAAGAATAACAAAAATAAACATAATCATCGCTGCACAAACCATTAAAATTACTCAATAAATACGACAAGGTCTATAAATTTTTTTTCCTCAAAGACTAGTTCAGATTAGCTTAAACTAGATTTTTTTAAAAAAAAAAAACGAGCAGGGGATTTTGAGGATCCCCAAACCTTATATTAATAGTAATAACAATAAGAGATGATGAAGATTAGAATCGTTCAAATATTCACTCGTTACATCATCAACAATAACATAGAATTGCTTCAAAATTTCAACAAAAAACCTAATTAGTTATAATTCAATGGTTTTCAAGCTGGGGAGTAATCTTGCAAACTGATCTGTTATCGAAGTGGTTGTTCGGTGCATCTGTCATAACTTGACTATTTTATAAGCACCAATCAATTCTCTAATCATCATCCACACATATTTTTGTTTTTCGCTAGGCATAATCTCATTTTAAGAAGATACGAAGATTGATCAATGGTGTTATGGTCTAGTGGTTAGGGCTATGTGGGTTTGTCCCCCACGTCCTAGCTTCGAATCCCACTTGCGGCATTGTTACTTTTTTATGGGTGTTGACTTATAGGTCACTCAGTTGATAGGTTATGAAATTCTTAAAAACTCAGCTCGCCATTAAAAAAAAAAGCGACGGAATTCGGACCGTAGCTAATGTTTAGAAATTTTTTTTTTAGCTACGGTCCACATACCGTCGCTAATGTGATTTTTTAAAAAAAAGTATAACAAAACAACTTAGCGACGGCAATACAGCCGTAGCTAATGTTTTGTGATTTAAAAAATATATATATAGGAAAACACCTTAGCAACGGCAGGAGGGTCGTAGCTAATGTGATTTTTATTTTTAAAAAAATAACAAAACAACTTAGCGACGGCAATACAACCGTAGCTAATGTTTAGAAATGTTTTTGTGAATTTAAAAAAAAATTATAGGAAAACACCTTAGCGACGGCACGCGGACCGTAGCTAATGTGATTTTTATATATATATATAACAAAACAACTTAGCGATGACACTGGGGCCGTAGCTAAGGTTTAGAAAAAAATTTGTTAGATACGGTCCACATACCGTCGCTAATGTGATTTAAAAAAATATATATATATAACAAAACAACTTAGCGACGACAATACAGCCGTAGCTAATGTCATTTTAAAAAAAAAATTAAGAAAACAATATAGCAACGGCACTAGGGCCGTAGCTAATGTTTACAAAAAAAAAAAATTGTTAGCTACGGTCAAAAACCCGTAGCTAAATGTGAATTTTTTTTTAAATTATATAAAGCAAAATAGCTATATATTTAGAAACTGTATAAAATCACCAATAACACATTTTCGTCCAGTCCGGTAAGAGACTTAGTTTTCACCTAGGCGACTTGAGTTCGAATCCTGCCAATGAAACTTTTTTTATATTAAAATTTTTATATTAGTGATGGTACTAGGGCCGTAGCTAATGTTTACAATTTTTTTTTTTGTTAGCTATGGTCAAAATACCGTAGCTAAATGTGAATTTTTTTAAAATTATATAAAGCAAAATCGCGATATATTTATAAATTGGATAAAATCAACAATTACACATTTTCGTCCAGCCTGGTTAGGAGACCTAGTTTTCACGTAGACGACCCGGGTTCGAATCTCACCAAAGAAACATTTTTTTTATATTAAAATTTTTATATTAGCGATGGCACTAGGGCCGTAGCTAATGTTTACAATTTTTTTTTGTTAGCCACGGTCCAAATACCGTAGCTAATGTCATTTTTAAAATAAATTTTTTTTTAAGAAAACAATATAGCGACGGCACTAGGGTCATAGCTAATGTCTACAAATTATTTTTTTGTTAGATACGGTCACAATACCGTAGCTAAATGTGAATTTTTTTTTTTTAAATTTATATAAAGCAAAAGCGCTATATATTTAGAAACTGGATAAAATCACTAATAACACATTTCCGTCCAGCCTGGTTAAGAGACCTAGTTTTCACCTAGGCGACCCGAGTTTGAATCCCGCCGATGAAACTTTTTTTTTATATTAAAATTTTTATATTAGCGACGGCACTAAGGCCGTAGCTAATGTTTACAAATTTTTTTTTGTTAGCCACGGTCTAAATACCGTAGCTAATGTTTACAAATTATTTTTTTGTTAGCTACGGTCAAAATACCGTAGCTAAATGTGAATTTTTTTTAAAATTATATAAAGCAAAATCGCTATATATTTATAAACTGGATAAAATCTCCAATAACACATTTTCGAATAAAAAGAAGATAAAAGATGATCAGATAAAAAAAATCAGATCAGATCAAAAAATATAAGATAAAAAAAATCAGATCAAATCAAATAATATGAGATCAAAGAAGATAGGATCAGATCAAATAAATTCAAAGAAGATCAGATCAGATCAAATAAGATCAGATAAAAGAATATCAAAGAAGATCAGATCAAAGAAATTCAAAGAAGATCAGAGAAGATCAGATCAGATCAAAGAAGATTAGATCAAAGGATCAGATCAAAGAATATCAAATAAGATCAGATCAGATTAAATAAAATAAAAAAAGATCAAATCAGATCAAATCAAAGAAGACCAAAGAAGATCAGATAAAAAACAAATCAAAGAAGTTCAAAGAAGATCAGAGAATATCAGATCAAAGAAGTTAAAAGTAGATCAAAGAGATTAAATTAAATCAGATCATATCAGATCAAAGAAGTTAAAAGTAGATCAAATAAGATTAGATCAAAGAAGATCAAATCAAATAAGATCAGATCAGATCAAATAAGATCAGAGAAGATCAAGGAAGATCAGATCAAATAATATCAAATAAGATCGAAGAAGATAAAAGAAGACCAAAGAAGATCATATCAAAAAAGATCAAAGAAGATAAAAAAAAATCAAAAAGTTCAAAGAAGATCAGAGAAGATCAGATCAAATAATATCAAATAAGATCAAAGAAGATCAGATCAAATCAAAGAAGATTAAAGAACACCAAAGTAGATCAGATAAAAAAAATCAAAGAAGATCAAAGAATATCAAATAAGATCAAAGAAGATCAGATCAGATCAAATCAAAGAAGATCGGATCAAATAAGATCAAAGAAGACCACCAAAGAAGATCAGATAAAAAAAATCAAAGAAGTTCAAAGAAGATCAGATCAAATAAGTTAAAAGTAGATCCAAGAGATTAGATTAAATCAGATCAGATCAGATCAAAGAAGTTAAAAGTAGATCAAAGAAGATTAGATCAAAGAAAATCAGGTCAAATAAAATCAGATCAAATAAGATCAGATCAGATCAAAGAAGATCAAATAAGATCAGAGAAGATCAAGGAAGATCAGATCAAAGAATATCAAATAAGATCGAAGAAGATCAAAGAAGACCAAAGAAGATCATATAAAAAAAGATCAAAAAAAATCAAAGAAGATCAAAGAAATTCAAAGAAAATCAGATCAGATCAAAGAAGATGGAGATCAAAGAAGATCGGATCAGATCAAATCAAAGAAGATCAAAGAAGACCAAAGAAGATCAGATAAAAAAAGATCAAAAAAGTTCAAAAAAGATCAGAGAAAATCAGATCAAAGAAAATCATATCAGATCAAAGAAGATCAAAAAAGTTAAAAGTAGATCAAAGAGATTAGATTAAATCAGATCAGATCAAAGAATATCAAAAAAGTTAAAAGTAGATCAAAGAAGATTAGATCAAAGAAGATCAGATGAAATAAGATCATATCAAATAAGATCATATCAGATCAGATCAAAGAAGATCAAATAAGATCAGAGAAGATCAAGGAATATCAGATCAAAGAATATCAAATAAGATCGAAGAAGATCAAAGAATACTAAAGAAGATTAGATCAAAAAAGATCAAAGAAGATCAAAGAAGACTAGAGAAGATCAGAGAAGACCAGATCAAATAATATCAAATAAGATCAAAGAAGATCAGATCAAATCAAATCAAAGAAGATCAAAGAAGACCAAAGTAGATCATATAAAAAAAGATCAAAGAAGATCAGATAAAAAAGATCAAAGAAGATCAGATCAAATAATATCAAATAAGATCAGTTCAGATTAAAGAAGATCAAAGAAGATCAGATCAGATCAAATCAAATCAAAGAAGATCAGATCAAAGAAGACCAAAGAAGATCAAAGAAGATCATATAAAAAACATCAAAGAAGATCAAAGAAGTTTAAAGAAGATCAGATCAAAGAAGATCAAAAAAGTTAAAAGTAGATCAAAGAAGTTAAAAGTAGATCAAAGAGATTAGATTAAATCAGATCAGATCAAAGAAAATCAAAGAAGTTCAAAGTAGATAAAAGAAGATTAGATCAAAGAAGATCAGATCAAATAAGATCAGATCAAAGAAAATCAAATAAGATCAGAGAAGATAAAGGAAGATCAAAGAAAATCAAAGAAGATAAAAAAAGGTTAGTGACGGCCTAATTGCCGTCGCTAATTGGTTTTAAAAAAAACACTAAAGAGGTTAGCGACGACCTAATTGCCGTGGCTAATTGGTTTAAAAAAAAAAACTAAAGTGGTCAGCGACGGCCTAATTGTCGTTGCTAATTGGTTTAAAAAAACACTAAAGAGGTTAGCGACAGCCTAATTGCCGTCGCTAATTGGTTTAAAAAAAACTAAAGAGGTTGGTTTAAAAAAAAAAAAACTAAAGAGGTTAGCGATGGCCTAATTGCCGTCGCTAATTGGTTTAAAAAAAAAACTAAAGAGGTTAGCGACGGCCTAATTGCCGTCGCTAATTGTTTTTTTTTTAAGAAAAAACATTAAAGAGGTTAGCGACGGCAATTTCCGTCGCTAATTGGTTTAAAAAAAAAAACTAAAGAGGTTAGCAACGGCCTAATTGCCGTCGCTAATTGGTTTTAAAAAAAAATATCACCGATCCGCGTGAAATCTCATCTCAATCGTTAATAACACCAAACAATTTAGCTCAATCCAACGCACTAAACCAAACCATATCATCGATCTGCGTGAAACTAACACAACCAATCCCCTTCAATTACCTTTCTCTATATAAATTTCAATTTTTTCTACAAACGAACTTAAACAAAAATTTTCTCTAAATTTTTTTTTTCTCTCATCTTCCAAAGAAGAAACCCACTGAGGAGAAGTCCGCCGCTTCCTCAACATCGATCCCGCCCGCCTCTCTCTCCCCTCCCTTCATCCGCCGCCTCTCTCTCGGAGATCTGAGATCTCTCATCTCTGAGATCTCTGATATCTCGGATCTCGGAGATTTCAGAGATCTGAAAGAGATCTCCGATATTTTTAAAAATATATATATATATTTTAAAAATCTCAGAGATCTCGGAGAGATCGAAAAAATATATATATATATATATTTAAAAAAAAAACCATTTAGCGACGGCAATTGCCGTCGCTAATATAAAAATAATGTAAATAAAAAAAACCATTTAGCCACGGCCAAATGCCCGTCGCTAAAATAAAAAAATAATGTTAAATTAAAAAAAAAATCAATTAGCCACGGCTAAAATGCCGTCGCTAATATAAAAATAATATTAATTTTTTTTTAAAATCAGTTAGCCACGCCTAAAATGCCGTCGCTAAAAGAAAAATAATGTTAAAATTTTTTTAAAATCTGTTAGCCACGGCCAAATTGCCGTCGCTAATATAAAATTAATGTTAATTTTTTTTAAAATCTGTTAGCCACGGCCAAAATGCCGTCGCTAATATAAAAATAATGTTAATTTTTTTTAAAAAAAATCTGTTAGCCATGGCCAAATTGCCGTCGCTAATAATTAAAAAAAAAAAAAATCAGTTAGCCACAGATGTTTTACACTTTAGCGACGGTTTTATTCCGTGGCTAATTAGCCTCGGCTATTTTGCCGTCGCTGAATCAAATAGGGACGAAAAATATAGCTACGGAATAGCGACGGATGTTGTGCCGTCGCTGATGCCTTTTAGCTTAGGTTTTAGCTCAATCAGTGACGGTTTTTAGCCATCGCTGATTTCAATTTTTTTTGTAGTGAATGAAGAACGAATGAGCGATTATACCTAATTCATATTTAAATTATTGTGTAATATGCTGGCTTGCAGAGCCTTAAAACAGCTAAAATTACAACTACAAACAATGAAAATTTTTTTATGTACAAATTAGTATTCAAAGACCAAAAACCAGGAAGATAGAAACAAGAAAAAAGAATCAAATTGAAGACCAGGCCTGCAAAAAAAAAAAAAACCCTGTATAAAGATCCCAATCTCTGCAAACACCATTAATACCCTAAAAATTTAAGAGCACTCCAGGGTGAGCTCTGCAAATATCTCACTTTTAAATAAATATTCCAACCTCCTCTGCTGTTGGGTTGTTGAGGACTTCACTACATCGTCTTAATCACCAACCCATCCTCCCAACACCTTCTCATAAAAGATTCTCTCCTCATTGCCATTTCTCTATCTAGCTCTTCCCATCTCCTCTCATTTCCATGTTTCTTCACTATAGTTCTTGTTTTTCTTTACAATTTTTTAATGTTGTTTTGATCAACTCTTGAAGGTTATATTTTGTGTTTTATGGTTATTTTTTGTGAATACAGATTGATTGGAGGGGATCATGTTGTTTAAAACGATCGGTTAAACGAGATATTGGTCCGGTTCAATTAGAAAGCAGTACTCGTAAAGTTAACGCGTTCTGTCATTTGATTGAGCCGTGCCAATATCACGTACCATTGCTCATGAACATCATCATCTTAACACTTTTTCATGTTTCTTCCATCAACATGCAGGTAACAATCCTTACCATGCTAGTCTTTCATTATTAACATATCTATGGTGAAGCTAAACGATTTCAGGTTATGTCAATAGTTGATTGCTTGATGTTTCTCTTCTTTTGGTTCAGAGTTTAATGGTATGATGATAGAAGGAAATTAATGCCAAATTTCACATTGATTCATTTTGTTTTTCAATAATATAAGTTCACAATGACTCTTGATTATAGTAGCTTCATAGTAGATCTATTTATTATTAATTTTTCTTTATTAATGTTATTTTTCTTTTGCCAGTATACAAATTAACTTCTCTAGTTCATATTAACTACATAAATTAGTATAGCATTCTGTGCAATTGGATCAGAGTAGGATTTTTATTTTGCCAAATTTAGTTGAAAAAAAATCATTATCAGAACTAGTAGATGTAAAAACTAGATCCGAAACCCAACCGATTGCCTGAGCTAGACTATACGACACAAGAATTTTCGAACTGTGTAGATCCGAAACCCAACCGATTGCCTGTGCTAAACTATACGACACGAGAATTTTCGGACTGTGTACAGATTTTTTGCCAAAACCGATTGCCTGTGCTAGATACGACACGAGAATTTTCGGACTGTGTACAGATTTTTTGCCAAACCCTTGTCTTTCTCTTCAAATTCGCTGAAAATGTTGAGAGCAATGTCATCACCACCACCAACAAATCCCTATCAATTCAACACTAAACATCATCACCAAAACACCCACCCACTCCAACTATCATAAATATTCAAGAAGTTCACACAACTTTTTGTTGAAATGTGCTTTAACTTGTAAAGTTTTGTGTCAAATCATCTTTTAACATTTAACTTTTGAGAGAAATTTAAACAAGTTGGTGCAACGCATTGCAACTTTCACCAATCTTTAATTATCAAAATGGAAATGATTGATTGATTCCTTTAAGCAATGGCATCGACAAACCATCTTTTCTTACGGATGCAATATAGTTTTACTTAAAATATCGATTGATCACAAGTCTTACGAACTAAACTAGCACTCTATTATTCAAAAGCTATATAAAATTGTCTTTATTTGAACAATCTATATATACTCTGTTTCATCACTGCTTGAGAAGTCTTGAAGAGGGAGATGAAAGGTGAAAACCATGAAAACATGTATTCCCCCATGTGATTATTATGTGATGTGTGTCATTGACACATTAATGAAATTGCAGATTCCCACTTCTGCTCTGTTTTTTTTGCATGTTTGATGACAGACAGTTTATAATTCTCCTGAGGGCCACCCCAAGTTGCTCTCCCCTCCATTACTCAGTCCATGAGGGATGGCAGAGAAGTTGACAGATGACTGGTGCTGTAATTGCTTGATTAGAATGTTGTGCAAAATTTTCAAATGTTGTAGCTTTTATTTGCATGTATCTCAGTAAATGGGCATTATTGTCAGTGAGGTGTGTTGAATTACAGAATTACATTATGTAAAACAATTTTTTTTTTGAGTTACCGAAATTTTGAAATATTTACTTCTTATGTAAAACCAATTTTAATTTTCGTTCATTTTAATCCATTTTAACCTTAGTTTAGTATTATAATTTTGTTATATAAGTGATTCTTATGCAATATGTAGTTTGTTTTACATTATGAGTCTTGTGTGACTCATCTTTACATAGTATATAAAGTTTAAAATGCTTAAATTTCTTTAAACAACGAAACATTTTTTAAAATCAACATACCGAAATTACCTCAAAAACAAAATCACAATCCTTGATAGTATGGAAATAAAAAACATTTCATTAGAAATGAAAACTCACGGAGTTATGAATTTGTTTCAACAATTAACAAAAATGCTTTTACGGTATTGGTATTGGTATTGGTATTGGTATTGGTATTGGTATTAGTATTGGTATTAGTACTAGTATTGTATAGATACTCCTGTTATCAAGAAAAGAAAGAAAACAACAATGCTTTAATGATCCAACGTTGCTTGCAATGTGTCTCAGGCAATTCAAACCATCAAAGCTTGCATTTTAATGCAGGGCAAGGGCAGCGCAGCGCAGGTAGGTGCATCATTTAGATGTTATGGTGATTGTTATTTGCTAACTTATCACATAACGCTAGCATCATAAGGATGAAATCTTCTTTGTTGGAAATACAATTGCTTCAAATTAAAGCATAAACGAAGTTACCAAATTTTTTTTGGTTGAGTCGCGGACTAGGTTGCTCTCATTAAGACGTTTCACGGCTCTGCTCAAGATTGTGCAAGCAGTCTGATAGTCCCGTTGTCTCCATAATTCTTTATTTGTCTCGTTCAGTCACATGCACTGTTGAAGAATGGAAATCTATTCACTCTATTTCTTTTGCTCGAAATTATGAAAACGATGAGTAAATACGAAAATACAAAACAACTGAAAGTTCTGGAAAACTCTCTGAAATAGACTGTTTACCAAACTCTCTTAAATATACTGTTTACAAAACTAAAGCTCAATGAAAATGAATGCTTTCGATATATTTTTTTGAACTGAGAGAGAGCAATTATTTATAGGCTGATAAAAAAAATCTGTTTTAGAGAAAACGTGCCTTAAAAGGCAACGAAAATAACGAAAAAACGTGTGGATAGAAAACTGGATCTCCTCTGACTTAGTCTTGTTCTCTTAAGGCAAATAAAGAAAGATATTTTATTTTTCCAAATAAAATTTCAGCAAAAAGAATAAGTTTCATCTCAACACGATCCGACTTGACTGGCCGACAGCGACGACACGCATGTGGAGTGGACCAACTCCTTCACTAAAGTAAGTACCCCTTGGGGTCCAAATCCAAGTCCAAACACTATCCTTATTAATTCCGAGACTAAATTATATAGAAAGACATGTGAATGATAGAAATCATTTCCTAACGCAAATAAGCTCCACAAGGAGAAAGAAAACATGCACAAACAATACTCTAGTTAGAAGTTGGGCATGTGACTTGGATTTGCAAATCAAGTAATCATATTAGACATGTTTTTAAGCTATAAATGATTCTCAATGATACTTGAATAAGAGCATGGGACTTAAATCACCAAATTTCAACCTTTATGAAGGCTTCAAGCTGAAGCAAAGAATACAATAAAAGGAGAGCATCTTCAACACCACCCCCAAATGCAATCATGTAAAGCACAAAACTCATCACAATTCTGTACCACTAAGTTAGGTAATCAAATCTCAACTACAAAAGCTACACCAAATTGGGAAAAATTATTACAATAGCCATTACAGTATCTTATACAAAAATGGCATTCCAAGAAATTAAAGAATGGAGTGGTTTGACAGGCTTTCTTTCATCTGTTATAGGGGGGGTTCAACCTCCTTAGCTAAAACAGATAAGACTCTCCAACAGCAAAGCCTTTTCTCTCACTCTCTATAACTCTACATTGTTATATTACAGACATTTCATCATATGGAACGACAACAATTCCATGGTATCTCCTTTTCTCAAGTCTTATCCATCCTAAGTTTTGAAGGGGTAGCGACGTCTCTCAGAATGCTGCTGTCCAAAGAGCGCTGTCACCTTCCCCACACCGTCTGTGAACCTCATAGATTCTCTCGCTTGACTTGCAAATCCCATTACAGGTCCAGTCGAAGGAAGCAACACAGATGTTGCCTGCCTGAGCCTTCCACTCACAATCTGTGGTAACAAATAAATAGTGAGTACCATACAAAGGCTGTATTTTTATTTATTTTCATCTTGTTTGAATTTCGAAGGAATTAAAGGTGTCACCTCCTGTGATGTATCCGAGTACAAAGGATATTAATAAGTGGAACCAGGAAACTTCATGAAATGTATGGGTCAGTCGATCCATGGACTACCCTATACTAGAATCAGTGTCGTATACGTAGATTACATACTTCGAAATACTGGATATCTTGAGTATAGGATACTATAATAAGGCTGTCACAAGGAATACCAGTAGCCCAATTATTCTTTTACTGAGCTAGGCAACTCATCCATTTTAATTGTAAAATAGTGCAAAAAAAAAAGTCGTGAATTCTTTGACTCATCGATCTGATCCCATGAAACAATTCAGTAAGGATATCATTCTTTCCAAAACCAAAGCATGTATCTGGGTGTAAGCCTCTGCATATGTGGCAGAGGTGAGGAAGATAACCCAGCATTCAAATTCCAACAAACAGAATTTGTGATTCAACATATGTCTCTCTTCTTATTGCAACATTTAAGATGACAAATTGGCTGAATATTTCCATGTTAAGCAGTAATCATCGACTGAAAAGTCTCTAGTCCCCAACTATTGCGCATTGACCGACAGCTAATATTAAGATACATTCCTGGTCCATCCTTTCGGCCAAAAAGCAAATACTAACCACTATAACTGCTTCTACAGACACCGATTACCTTACAGCTTTAGTATTAAATAACTTGTTGAGTTTAAACAAGTGGAAACTACCTGGTGGGGTACCACAACATAATCTCCGGTCGTCGATGTGCTCTACATCCAAGCCGATAAACCAAGACCCTAACGAAACATCTTCATTTGCATATTTGTGTAGCACATGCCTGGTTGATTATATAAACAATAATAAGATAAAAACACAGTTGAAAAAGTTGCTATTCCAAAAACATAAACAAAAATAATGTTAAAGAACAAGTAGGCACTCACTGGTTTATGGAAATATAAGTAGCCAAATCTTTTGAAATAGCATACAGCTGTCCAGTAGCATGCCGGAAATATTTGTTTCCTGCCTCACCAAATTTCCAGTACTCAGGTTCATGGTATCTCACTCCCCTGTTTAATTGAAAGATGCAATTAGAAACTAAAACATTAGAAACTCAGGTGTCAAATGGGAAAACCACCTTAGGACGAGACTTACTTTTGAGCAAGAACCGGACCCGATTTCATGCATCCAATATATACTCGTGATTTTGACCTATGTCTTACTAAAGTTGATGCAAGTGTACCTGCAGCAAAAAGAACATACACGTAGCATAATTTAGTGCACTTGGGAATCTCCCTTGAAAATAATCAGATAAACCTCAACAAAACAAAATGTAGAGATTTCTCTTTAATAGTATGCAAATAGCGATATCACTAGTTTTACTTTTAACTGAGCCTGATGCTTAACACATGTTTCCAGTATTTTAGTTCATTGGGACCATTATCACTTTTGGCACTCCCTAGTACAACCTCAAAAAAAAAAAAAAAAAAATCATGTTAACATTGAACTCATGTCTCTTGCTCATATTAGCAAGCGTATAGCAAATCTCTCTCTTTCTCTCTCTCTCCTCTAGCTCATGTAAGCGCATTGAATGCTGCAGACTGATGTAGCATGTTCTAGTGTGTTGGTTGTGTCCCTCCAAACAGGGCTCTACGCTTTTGCATATCAAAAACATACCACCAAGACGTGTTAGCATGCATTCAAAATACCAACGTGGGCATCCAAGTTCTATATTCTACGTGTTAACTTGAATTTTTTTTATTTTTCATTGGTATACAAATACATTTGATTTGGGTGAAATCCAACCAGATTCAAATATTTCCTATTGATTCATATCACAAAGGAACAACTTTAGTGGAAGGTCCACATCTTTTTTTATTTTTAGAATGAGTCTTTTTTTATGTTATTTCATACTGTACAATTCCTTTGTTTGTGGGATTCTTTTCCCGCGAGAGGTAATGAGAAGAATTATCGAATGGATTGTTAACTATACCTAGATCGCGGATAAATGGAAATTTTATTGATAAGACCTTTATCTTTTGATTTTTGATCTCATTTGAAGTACATCAACCAATACTAATTAAAAAGTACCAATCTTACAAATACTTGCATGTAAATCAAAACTAAAACTAGGATAGTGAATAAGAAAACTTACATTCTCTTTTTTCAGAGAGAAGATCCTAAAAATTATTCATATACATAAGAGATCACAAAGCCTGAAGGCCCAATAAACAGCAACAAGCAGTTATTGAACGAAAAGAAGGTCTCCCAATTAACAACAAAGCCTTACGAGGGTGATGATTACACAGTTGATTGATTCTTATGAGGAAGCGAAATTAAGGCATGTGTACGAACAAACCACCATGGTGGAAAATCACTTTGCTTGACTATTCCTCTACATGAAATTATTTGAGATACTTATTGTTTCTTTGTTGAGGATTTGAAGAAACTTTCATTTCTCTTGATGATCTACCAGTGATATAGGAATTAACAATCAATTTTATCCGATTCTTCTTCATTTCATTTTATTAATTTAAAAAAAAAACCTTGGAAGCCAATCCATTTGAAACTAAATTCAGCGGAACATATGTTCCAACGCGAAGCCATCACATGTGTCAAAATTACGCAAATAATAGCATAGAAAATGTGGAAGCCGTCCTACTTTTAGAAAAGCTCCTATACCTCCATTTCTTCATTACACTAAAAGAGAGAGAGAGAGAGAGCTCCACCCAAGGAAGAGATGATCTCAGTTTTGCCATTCACTTCACCACTACTACTACTAGGAGTCAGATATATACGAAGCCCAAGCACCACAACCCCCCCTCACCCACCACAGTATCGAAAACCCTCCTCGACAAGCTATACGCCTCTTTATTATATCTTCATAATCAACTACCCAATAACACAATTTTCAAATTTATTATTTTTCAAGTCCTAATGCCCAATTCACCCCTCTCATTGGGACAAACCACAACGTCCCATCAATGCATGAAATTTCTGATCTCCCTGTCCCAACAATTTGCTCAGTTCTATTTGGATTGGATATATGAGGTGGAAAAAGAGACATGACAAATAGGAATGTTGTCCAAGATAAGTTTATCACCCTAGGACAGGAACCTACTTTTCCACAAAGCATGCCTACAATCCTACATTTCACCATTGGATCCCAACCTTAAAAATCTATGATGACTCTTTAATCTTTGGAATCTACACAGTTAACTAATTTGAGCAAATCAATCCACTCATATAAAAAAAAATACCCCATCAAAACTTTTTTTTTGTATGTAGATACACATAAAACCAGAGATTTTTTTTCATCAAAAAAAACCCCCCCAGAGATTTCTTAAATTTTGTTTTAAAGTTGGTGCAGAAAGAAATGATCTGATGTACACAGATATGATGACCGGGAAATCTCTTAAGGTTACTTGACATATCATCTCGAGAATGAGTTGAGACTGTTCAACTAAGGAATTTGATTGCAAAGAAAAAAAAAATCATGAAAAATAAGAAAACGGCTGCACATTTGAAGAAAAACTACAATGTTTCTTTAGTTTTTTTGTGGTGAAACATTACTCCCCCTGAATGCAAAGAAAAAAAAATTCATGAAAAATAAGAAAACGGCTGAACACTTGAAGAAAAACAACAATGTTTCTTTAGTTCCCCCCCAACCCCCCACCCACACACACACACACACACACATTTTTTATTATTTTCTTTAGAGAGAAAAAACCTACATCAATTGAAGGATAACCTAACAGAAAGATTTGTTTGAACTTTATATGCAAATGAAGTAAAATTATAGGACAGTTACCACTGTTTATTTGACACATCTTAGGCAGTCAGAATGAGCACATCACTTGTAACCATATGTCTAATGAATCATATTCTTTCTCATCAGAAGACCAGAAGAAATCACATTAATGTGGAAACCAATTTAACATTTTAGACCCTGGGAAACTTCTTTAAGTGCAGTTATTCTACTACAAGAACAATGATACGAACAAAAATTATCAACTTGTCACAGACAAATCATAAAGGCACAATTTCTAAATTTATCGCAGCTGTTTCAGGTGAACCCAAGTAATTTTTTCAATGGCAAACAAGGTTTTTAGTGGATCCCCTGATTCATTCAAAAGCCTCTAGAAGGGATCAAATACTGGACACTCGTCTTCCTAGCTAAGTTAGCACCGTAGTAACTGAATAAGATCGTATTTAATTATTTAATGTTCACAAGTAAGTTTTTATCATATTTAATTACTTAGTGTTCACAAGCAAGTATTTTGAAAACCTCCCAAGTTCATTATAATTTTCATCTTAAACTAGAAAAAATAAACGAAGATATACGTCAAATAATCGTCAAGATAGGACACTTTTAACAAAAATAATGAATGGAGTTAAACATATCTCACCTAAGTTTACATGGACGTCATCGTCAACCTTGATATAGAAATCTGCATCCCATAAAGAAACAGCAGTAGCAAAATACGACTTAGTCTTGGCTGATAACTCAAGATATCCTTCAACATGTTCCTGCCAACACAGACATATAGGAAAGTGATGGGATTTTTCCCATATAAACATGTTTTATAAAGTTCCTATGCAGCAATGATATTGTCAGCGTTGAACACAGATACAAAATCTAACAAAACAAGGATACGTCTATATATTACAATACTAATATTATTCAAATTAGTGATATTTTAAACTTACAGATCAATCCTAGTAATGTGAAATGTGAAAGACTACCTTGCCATAAAAGGGATTATCCCTTGTTACATGATTACATTTGTTCTACACAAGAATTGAGAATCACAATGGAAAGCAAGACAAGAAATAACAAGAGTTACCAGACTTAGGAGGTCTCCATGTTTCCTCTCCTCTGCTTCAATAGCTTTATCAAGGATACCGCCTGATGTAGCACTGACAATTAAAAGCACAGCTGAGTAAAATTTGTTTCTGTTTGCATAATGTGTGGTGTGGCCAAGTGCATCAATCTATTATTACAATTCAATAATATAGAGTCCATGTGTACCAATACAAGGGACGTGAGTGGAGCTTATTTGGGTTATTTTATAGATGCTCTGGCTAAACCTATTGATGATAGAGGAGATCTTAGCTTCTGTACTACCATTGATCCTGACTTTGCTAATTTTTTTGTGAAGTAAGCTCACAACAGATTTGCACATTTATATCATTAGAAAATCTAGAATATTCTTCCAGACAACAAGGTCAAGAATGTCCGCAAGAAAACTCCATAGGAAAAGTCTAGCATGATCTTAAGAGAAAAAAATTAAGTACGTACACACCTGTGACCAATAACAAACCGGATGACAATGCCTTTCTCTTCCTCCAGTTTTTTCCTTTTCTCACCTATTTTCAATTTTTCAACAAAACACAGCATTCATCAGTCAAATCCAAGTATGAGACACAAACCAAAATAGGCAGTGCAACAAATGAAGTGAAATCAAAAGAACTCTACAGACCTCGTGGCATCCAAGTTGCACGAATTGAATCTCTCCGCTTCCGGCTGCTAAAAGCAGTATTAATTCCAACAACCATTAAGTATTTCCTTTTCGGAACCGAATCAGAAGCTTCCAGGTTTTCTGTTACAGGGGAGCCATTCAGTAGGGATTCTTGTGATGCCCTAGCAGCAGATAGCTCCATCTCCAAATTTGAAATAGTTCTGTCCAGTGTTCTACAAATGACATTGTGTTATAAGCTTAACATACATTATTAGTTTTTACATTTGATTGAAAACTAGCTAAAGTTGAAACCAGTTAAAATGACATTATTGTCTTACTGTATTGCAAGGTGAGTTTTTGAAACCTCCCCTAGGATGTCCTTTTGCTCATATGTTACATGTTTCTGAGGAAAAAAAGGGTCAACAAACAACACCATAACCCAAAAAGAAAATGGGAAAAACAAAAATAAAAATCAACGGATGGAGTTAAAGAAAATGAAAATAGTTATTAACTTGTCCCATTTGACTAATGCCTACTGACTTCTTTTAGCACTCGTTATCAGACTAAAATCTGTTACCGTTGTTCATGGGCCTGAGCTAGATTTTCCTTCTCTAATGGCTTAACTGGCAATGATATTGGTTCAAGCATTTTTTTTCACGGCCGTAGGTATGATTTTCTCCTTACACAATAGTTAAGGCCTTTTCCAATATTTCCCCCACAGAGGAGTATAGAGGGACTTAAGTCCACCCCGTTGTTCATAGGCCTGACCATTTATCCATGGTACATTTTCCTTAGACTAGATGGTTGTTAAAGTAGATAGCAATTTAATACAGCCCACGCCACTACTATATGCAGGTTAAGTCTTAGGCAGCTAGATGAGTGGAGAAAGGTACTCACAGGTTTTGGACCACAACCATCTGAAACTAGCTTTAACCTGTTGTCTTTAGTCTCCATCATCCTCGGAATATCTTGGGTTTCAGGAAATGTCCACATTCTGTTAATACAAATTACAATTAGGATGAATGACTAGAGCAAGAACGACAACCTTAAATATATAACTATAACAATGACGGTCTATCGCCTTATGCAAACTTAAGACATCAGCAAGTACTTAAATACCATTACAGCTCGGGGGACATGACTATGTATATGTTAACTTGAATAGTCTCACGTCAATTAAGTCACAAAGGTTTATAAGGAGATGGTCGACTCCCAGATGTATGCTAGCATTTTTTTACAGTTCTACTACCCTCTCAAAGAGAAGGGATAAAAAGTGTAAAAAACACCCCAAAAAAAAAACATAAATTATAACATAGATCTACTTCAACCTGCACATCCAAGTTTTTGGGAAAACTGAAGTATAGAAACATTATCAGAGCCAACTAAGGAAACATCCAAACAAATGCGGAACACCCACGATGCATGATCAATTCAGTTAATTCCCACATTTACAGTACACATTAAAAACAGGAAATGAGAGGCATCTGTAGCAAAAGATCCAATTTTAATCTCAACAAAATCCCATTATGAACAAAACACTGGTGTCCATTTCATAAAATTGCACAAAATGGCCAAACAAATCAAGACTCACACTTAACTACACATCAAAAACAAGAAATCTGCCGAAATTGCACCAAAGATCCGATTTTTATCTACAAAACTCCCATTTTTTTTAAAAAAATTCACTGGCACCCACTTCACATAAACACAAACCACTCACTCAAAATGAAAATCAAACAAATTTCTATCAAAAGATCCAATTTTTATAACACTAAACTCCCAAATCTAAAAATACCACTGACACCCACTTCAGAAAACCCACAATTTAGAACCTCCTACCTGCTAGTGAAGAACATTCCAGCACAAAAGCATCCGAGACAGAGCAACAGAGTCCAATTCCTCGAAACAGAGCTCTCTGCTCCTCCTCCTCTGCTCTTCAAAGACATTCTATTCTTCCTATCTTCTCTCATTCAGTCAAATGGGTTTCTCCCAAAAGAGAGTTAGAGAGAGATTAACAAACATAGAACACAGATTATTCGAAGCGAGAATACAATAGACAGCTTGATTGCTCTTCACCCACTCTTCAACAAACTAAAACCGTGTTGCTGATGAGTCTCAGTCACCAAATGACCAAAGGTGCCTTTGAACTGTATTTGGTTTCTGCTTATACACCTGTTGTTGGGATGTCTGTTTTTGATTATCAGTTTAAGTAAGCTGTCTAATTAAGTTCCACTACATTTATGTTTAAACTTTTTGCCTAAAGAAATGAAAATAGCTTTTGATTATTTGATTTTGTTGGGCTATCATAAAAAGTAAGTCTAATGAAATCAAATTCATGATTAGTTGATGATCATAACTAATAAGTTGTGAATTATGTCAAAAGGTAAATGGGTTGATCAAAAGTTGATTGAGCCGTAAAATTGATATATTGAGATCAAGTAAAATATAAAGATGCCAATGGTGTTATGGTCGAGTGGTTAGGATTGTGTGGGTTTATTCCCCATATGCTAGGTTCGAGACCCACCCACGGCATAGTTACTTTCTTATGGTGTTGACCTGTAGGCTCACTTTCCAATAAAAAAAAAAGTAAAATATAAAAATCCATTATTTTCTTTATAGTCGAAGTTTTGTTCCATTAGGTTTCTTGAAAGCTTTTATTGAGACAATTATCTTTACACACCGAACAATGAAGTCCTTCCTATTTCTTGAAGATTATTTTGTTCACTTTATTGTATATTATTACTCAAGATTCTAAATGAAGATTATAAGATGTCAAAATGACAACCATGTAATGAGCTAAGAAAAGAAAAAAATACAAAAAGAATGACTCAATTCTAAGTTAAAATGAAGAAAATGTGGCCAAACAAAAGATAAGATAAATATATTCTGGCCAATGGTAGCCTGGTTGGATGGTTAAGGCTGTGATGGTTTAACCCCCACGTCTTGAGTTCTATAACCACCGGCGGCACGCTTGGCTTTCAAAAAAATAAAAAATAAAAATATATATGAATATATATATATATATATATATTCTAAATAGAAGTGTTTAAAACGAAAAATGCAATTAATATTATAAGAAATAACATAAGAGAGTTGCTACTTGTACAATGCCCCCAACTTTATATATTAAACATTTGCTTTAAAAAATTGTTTGGTGTATCCAATCATGTCTTGTTAACCTTATTGTAAATGTTTGGAAGTAGGAAAATGCTATTTTTTTCTAAAATGATATAATAGTTGCAACTATTTTTGAAATTGATGTATTCACTTAAAAACAAATCTATTTATGAATTTTTAATATGTATTGGTTTCTCAGCCCCTTATGGTTGATTAACACATTGTACTATTCAATGCTTTAAATTATATACACAAAAAAGAGAGAAATTTTTTTGTATTATTATATGGTGGTTATATGAGATTCCAAGCGATGCTCCTAAAACTCCTAAATGAAAAATTCATATAAATTCACACTCATATTTAATGAATGTATGATTAAAGTTTAGTTTGTAGATAATGGTTACTTTTTTGCTTTCATCAGTAGTCAATTAACGCTCCTAAACAAGAAAATTCACATCAAATGTTTTTTATTGATAAAATATGATAAGTTGGTGATTCATATTTTAAGTTCATATAACAAAGGTGAAACATTCCAAAATATTAATGCAAGAAAATATTGGTGCAATCGAGCCAAATAGTGAAGTACGCGTGGTAACTCCCAAATAAAATTGATTAAAGAAATAAAATTGATCAAGGAAAAGGTGCATTCTAGAATGATAGTTTCAAAAAAACCGTAATTAGGATTTAAGTTTTATTTAAAACTTAATTTAAAAGTTGGTGGGTCAATAACATGGATTTCAACTTGTCTTAATTAGACATGTCTCAATTATTTTGATTCAATTAAAGACAAAAAAAGGGGGAATTAAATTACTAATATATTTTTATCAAAGTATTTTATGACAAATTTACACATGTTTTCTTTATGGTTTGCTTGGCTTTCTCAGTCTAATTTGGTCACAATAATGAGATACTATATTTGAGAAAGCACTTGGAATGTCTTGGTGTTTCAACTCACTATTAAAGGCCTTCTTCCCCACCTTTTTAATTATTTCCCAACCACATAAACATCTTTGTTTCTAATCTTCATTGATTTCTTAGCTTCTTTTGTCTCCCCATTCATTTTCTTCAATGGCTACAAGTTTCCTTCATTTCACTAGCAACTCAAGCTTCTCTTCTCTATCTAGATCCAAACCCCACAAGTTCTCACCTTCTCACAAGTCCATGAGAATAAATGTGGTCTTCAATAACACATATTGGACCTCCATTTAGTGCCGACGTTGAGGCCCATCTTGAACAGACCATCCCCGTATATCCACAGCTTTCCATGCTCAAGCCTATGCACCATTTAGTCTTCGAACCTACAAAAAACATGGCTCGGGCTTTATGTGTTGCTGCATGTGAACTTGTGGGAGGCAATAAAGAGCAAGCTATCTATGCTGCCTTGACATTACACCTTGCCACTTATGTGACCGATGAGCAAATCAAGTTTTTAGATCAGACCAAGCCCAACTCCAAGTCCATGGTCCATCATAGAATTTTGCCAATTGGCTTTGAATTGTTGGCTAGATCTAATAGCCTTACCAGTGTCAATTCCAATCAAATTTTAAGAGTGATCATTGAGATTGCACAAATCACTGGCTCACGAGGCATCATCATTCAACAATCACGAATACGATCATTAGATGATCAAGTGTGTGAGAACAAGGAAGGTGGGTTGTATGCTTGTGGAGCCAAATGTGGTGCTATCTTTTGAGGGGGGAGTGAAGAGGAGACTGAAAATTGAGAAGGTTTGGATTCTATGTAGAGTTGATACATAAGATGATGGTGAATGAGGATGGTAGAGTTGATGAAATGTTAAGAAGATTGAAATCTTTGGCTCTGAAAGAATTAGAGGGCTTCAAACAGGGAAATGTCGATAAAATCTCAAGCCTTATGGATGAATTTGAAGGCTTCAAACAAGTAGATGTTGACCTTGTCGATCCAAGTTGTTTTACTTGTTTGGTATAGATGATACTAATGTGTAAACAAAAGTGAAAATATTGTTGTAGACAGATAGTCTACTTATTCATTTGTAGAGAAACTCATTTTCTTTGTATTTTGTTTTTCCATAATAAAAAAATATATGAGGATTTTTTTTTTTTGGATGATAACAATATGTGGATCTTTATCTAGCAAACACAGATGTAAAAACCACAAACTTGCTCTAAAATAAATTTTGATAAACAACCACATCAATTAGCTTCCATTGTACTTGAGAGAATAACTAAACCTACAAAATCAAAATCTCAAAGCCTCCCCAAGACAAAATTAGGCAACTCTAATTACTCTAACATAGAAACAATTCTACTAAATGCCCATATACCACTCATCCAATAAAAAACAAAGATACCATGTAAGGTTCATCCAAGGAAAATGATGTCAAAAGTCACTCTAAGAAACCAGTTCTAGTGAGGACAGCATCCCTCACCTTGCTAAGATCTCTCCCCTTGAGAGTCCTCCCAACACCTTCACACACTGAAAATGAAGAAATCTGACTCCTTGCAAGCTTCTTAGCAACCCATTCATGTGGTGGTATCTTACAATGCTCATCATCCCCACCATTATCATTCTCCTCGTCCTCCTCCACATCACTATCAAAATCAACACCACCAATAGCATCACCCCATGAACCATTCTCAGACCCTTTGTTACTATAAATCTTTGACCAATCAGGAATGTCAACTGGTGCTGATTGTTGAACAAAATTTGAACCACCATTGGTTTTTGATGATGGTACTAGTTTTGGTGCACTAGGAAGAGGCATTGGAGTTGAAATAAAGGAGATGTCTTTGGACTTTTTTAGATTTTTTGGACTTGATGACTCTGTTTTGACAACACCCCAGACATCTTCTTCGTCAAAATCTTCATCACTCCTCCCTGATCTCTCTTCACTCCCATTGTTGGAAAAACTGAAAAACTTATCTGCCATTGATGAATAAAATAAAACCAAATAACCCTAAAACAATACCTGATGAAGAAATGGACTTAAATAACAACAAAATAAAAAATAAATAAAGACCTAATCAAAACCACTACTTTTTATCACAGATTCCTCAATTAAGTACTTGAAAAATGCCAAAACCCATTTCAGAGAAAAAGGTGGTAGAAGCTTTGAAAGATAGAATCTAAACTTTCCTAGACTTGAAAAACTCCAAAATAGAACAGCTTTTTTTGCAGGTTTCTTTTAATGGGTTGCTCTGAAAAACCCACAAAAAATCAATAGAGAAGTACAAAAAGATGAGATTTTGAGATATGGGTTTTGTCCATTAGATTAAAAACAAAAAAGGGAACTCAAGTTTTGATTCAAAACTCTGACTGATCAACCTATCGACATTTCAAGAAGGATCAAAGAGATGGTTTTGAAACAGAGTCAGAGATTTTTTTCTTTTCTCAAAATGGGGGTGATTGAATTCCATCTTTTATAATACAAAAATTTAATTCGATTAGGAAAGGTCGAGAGCTGAGATTGGTCTAATCTGATTCTTCACAGGCTTCTGTAAAAACTTTATCCAAATGAATTAAAATTTGTACTTGTGAAACAGAGAGATAGTCTATGTTTTTTTTTTTTTTTTTTAATGGAGTTCTAGAAAAGATCCATTGTTATGTGTAGTGGGCTTTTGTGGTGATTCCCTTTTGTTCTCTTTCTTCAATGTGATGAATCCGAGGTTTGAGGAAGGTTGGAATAATATTTGATAGAATTATTAGTTGGCATGCATCACCATCAACATATAACTTGACATGCATTTCCACATTTGTAAAGATATAAAAGATGTCCAACATTTGAAGGTTATTTTGAGTTTGGCTCCATTAGTTATACGCGAAACTCATGAAACTCAGTGATGCGGGCATTATATATTATTTTGATTTTTCCGCGTTTACATTAGTTAGCATATTTAATTTATTTTGCTTATTATATATATAAAAGAAAAAAAATTCTCTTGCACATGTTTTGTTATTGCGGATATGCCAACTATAAACGCGATGTATATAACACTAAAAATAAAATTTTGTTAGCGTTATTATTGAAGCTTATGTGATATTCTCTTCAACCATCAAAGCAATCATCAATTAAACTTTGCTCATCTTCATGTTTTCTAACTCCATGTTGCCAAAATGATAACAATGGTGTTATTTATAGCATAAAGTATTGACCTCAAATAATGTATTTATTTATTTTTTATTTGCGAGATTCTAATAACAAACTAATTAATATATATAGGTGAACTACTGAAATATCTATTATTATCCTCAAGTAAGTAAAAACCCCACTCTGAGCTTGTTTTCATGTTTTCTTAGAACCCCATTTCGATTAGATGGTTGTTCTCAAAAACCCATTGTTTAATTTTGTCTAAAAATGCATAAATTTGTCTGAATTTTGAAATTTCAAGTTCATTGTTGAAACCCCAATTTTCAATTTTGGGGAGTTCACCCAGTTTTCTCTGTTGAATTGTGTTGGTTTTAGATTTGAATTATGGAAAAGTTAAAAACTTTGAAAGGGGTAGTATGTCTTTGATTGTATTTCTGTGTTTTAGTTTATGTTATTCTGTGCATTATTTTGCTTGTTTTTATTTGGTAAAGTAGGAAGCCCATATTTAATTAGAAAACTCAAGCGCATTCTAAAATGGAGATTGAAAATGCTATGCATATTCTTCTGGATATGCAAGCGATCTTCATAATTTTCTGTAAAAGAATATGGGAAGATGAGATATTCAAATTTAGAATTAGAACGAGTATGCGGTAATGCAGTTGCACTTCTGAAATGTCTAGTGTGATGTTTCAATCGGATAACTCACATGTCATTTAGATAATATTGTCCTAGCTTCTGTATGATTTTGCGCAATAGATCATAAGAAGACACACATGCACACTCAACATTTAGGGGAAAAAACTTGGGAGGATGTTTTAAGCCTCCAGAGTTTCTGATCGATCTTTCACTAGGCTTTGTAACTTATTTTTATACTTCTGTTTAGCAATCTCACTTGTGTGACTGGACTGTCGTGCACTATTTTATTTAGTGCCTCCAAACAGATTAGATGTTTGTAAATATCCCAGGAAGACTCATCAACCATAAATTTGACATCTTGCATAGGAATACTATATTGCGTTTTCACTGTATTTTTCTCGAGTGTACTCTGTATATGCTTCCTCGAGTGCTAGCACTATATTTTTCTCTCTCGGGGGAAGAAAAACCTAAAAAAGTATCGTTGGAATAGCTTCTCCATTTTCCATTCTGTTATCTAGTTCTTGAATTTCCAATGATCATGATTATTCTTGTGCAGTCATTGCAGCAGAGTCTCCGCAATTGGTGTATCCGAGCTTGTAAATCATTGTCGTTCCGTGAGATGTGGGTATGCTTCCTATCTCATATTTCCGGCTCCATATACAGTAATATCATGCAAGTGAATATTTGTATATGCTTATGATGTGTGAGATGCTGAAGGCATTCGGAGAATTTGAATCTCAGTTTACTTGCTATGATTCTCATGGGAATCCATCTAGTGCATGGTATCATTTTCTATGGAGTGGTCTTTAATTGCATATGTCCATGGAGAGATTAAAAAAAGAAAGAAATAGAGACAGTGGATGACTCTAAAAGTCCATCTAAAACATCATCTTGGAAAATGTTAAAGAGTTTCAGTTTATTTTTCTTTAAATTATCAGGAATCTTTCCTGAGCTTTGGTTTTTTTGTTAACAAAGTTTTGACAGTTGATGACTTTAAAAAGTTCATCTTAAACAACATTTTGGAAAATGTTAAAAGAGTTTCATGTACTTTTCTTTAAATTATTGCCGTGTATTCATATCATTACTTTAGGATTTGAACAACCCAAAGGCCTACAACTGCGTATGACACCTTGATCATGATGATCAACTTTAGATCCCATCATTTTCTGCTTCTTTTACTTTTTTGGGTACCTTATTTGGATTTGGCTATAAACTCTATAATAGGCTATGAACATGGTTGAAATCCACTGGTTGCAGAGGCTGCCCTAGAAGTGATGCTAATGCAGGCAGATGCTTAGGTCTATTGAAGCCAAAATTGAATGGCCTGATAGAAGAATCTTGGGAGTAACTTGACAACACAGAAATTGCCAATGGTGCAGTCATTGCGCTGGCTTATTTGGGTATGTTCACTGGGAAACTTATCTTGCATCCTTTGCCATTCCCTTGTCTTTATAACCCCATGAAAACAATTCTATAACGACTTATATGTGATAATCGGCCTTTGGATAGAACTACATTACTGTCAAATTGTCATTGGTGGTGGTGTTGCATAAAAGGGAAATTCTAAATGTCGAGGGAAAGAGCGAGGAAACCAGCGAGGTAAACGAGGTGGCGGGGGGTGAACCGTTCACCCCCCTCGAGATGTTTTCCACGCGCGCATCTCGAGGGGGGTGAACGGTTCACTCCCCGCCACCTCGTTTACCTCGCTGGTTTCCTCGCCCTTTCCCTCGACACATAGAATCACTCTAAAATACTTGCATGTGATGTGCAACATATAATTTCTCAGCAATTTTCTTGCATGAGCAAATTGCGGCATGGTCGGAGCTGACCATGGTTCTGTTATAAGCTTATATTTTGCAGTTATATAATTTGTATCAGTAAAATAATTAATCTCTAAGGTCCCCTTTCTCTTTTATAATTTTGTGTACCATGTTTTTTTTAACTGTGTATCATAAACCATCCACAAGCAGGGGCAGATCTACTAAGGGGCGAGGAGGCAGCTGCTCACCCTCAATTTTTAAAATATTTTTAATAAATATTTAGCATTACAAAAATTAATTATATAATATATAATACAATATGACTATTCTTCATTCATCTATTTTCATATATCTTTATTAGTGTAGTGGTTGAAAGTTTAAGATTTTTAATAAACGAGTCGAGTTCGATACTCTTTATTCATCTAACTTTTTTCAATGCAATTTTATTAATAATTGCAAACATAAAAAATTATTTAGTTTAATAAAAACTTATTTTCGGTCCTCTTGGAGCATATGATTTTTTTTTATTTACAATGCAATTTTATTAATAATTGCAAACATAAAAAATGTTTTGTTTAATAAAAACTTATTTTCGGTCCTCTTGGAGCGTATGATTTTTTTATAGCTATTGATAATTAATATTTCTGTCATTGTATAACCTGCCCCTACGTATTTTGTTTTTAATGCAAATTTATACGTAATTGCATACATTAAAAAATGAAATGTTTGTTCACAAGTGGTATAAAATCTCAAAAATTTTGAAATTAATATCTAAAATAATAACTATATAATTCAATAACAGCATATACTATTAGTCAACTCATACAAAATTTGAGGTTAACATAAATCATATTTTCTATGGAATTGTATTGGGATCTTATTATCTCGCAAATTTTAGATTTTTTAAGTTTAAACTAGATATTTATCCTAATTATTTTGTGATTTTACTTATATGTTCTAGTTATTATGCTCATTTGCCATTGCTAAGGTTATCAATATTGTAACCTTACTTTGGCTTAAAATTGGACTACACTGAATTCAATTTGGTATATGCAATGTACTTTTGATAGTTGTATTTTTTTTATTAATTACTAGCTCGGGTAGGAAAAAAATTTTGCTCCGCTTTTGATAACTACTATTATCAGCTAATAATTATTTGTTATTTCGTCCCCCTTCTAAAATCTTGAGTCCGCCATTGTCTACAAGTTTGACATCATTAAGATAATATACATGAAACATTGAATTTAAAGTGAAATGATTGATGCCAATACCAGTTCAAATGACATACGTTTGTTGGTATATTATTTGAAGTCTTAATTATTTTTGGGTTATTTCCCATTTGGCCTCATTAGTTTATGACTATTCCTATTTAACACACATTAATTCTTTTATTCTAGTATAACACCTATGACCGTGTGTTCAACTACGTTGACTAACAAATTTCATCCAATTTTTTCAAAAGACCAACTTGCCAATGCATGTGTTTTGCACATGTTTTTACTAAAATCACATAAATCATGTTTCTTGATGATCATGTATGATCGAATGGCTAAGAAAATTAACATTTGAATATTTTATTTGTTTATGTGATTTTAATAAAACATGTACACATAATTTATGTTTATATATTTAATAGATACTCATCTTCTTTGTTAAAAAATTAAAATAAAAAGTAGATCCAAATGATATTTTTCTAGCCGTTTGATTAAACATAATTCATGTGATTTTAGTAAAACATGTGCATATAATTTAGGTTTTTATATAACTTTTAATTAGCACCAATCTTCTTTGTTAAGAAAATTAAAATAAAAAAAATAGATCCAAATGTTATTTTCCTAGCCGTTGGATTAAACATGATTTATGTGATTTTAGTTAAACATGTACATATGATTTAGGTTTTTATATAACTTTTAATTAGCACCAATCTTCTTTGTTAAGAAAATTAAAATAAAAAAAATAGATCCAAATGTTATTTTTCTAGCCATTGGATCAAACATGATCATCAAACAACATTATTTATGTGATTTTAGTAAAACCTGTGCATATGATTTAGGTTTGTATATAATTTTTAATGGGCATCATCCAAATGTTATTTTCTTAACCCTTGAATTAAACATGACCATCAAGCAACACGATTTATGTGATTTTAGTAAAACGTGCACATAAGATTTAGGTTTGTGTATAACTTTTAATTGACACCCCTTCTTGTTAAAAAATTAAAATAAAAAAATAGTTCCAAATGTTATTTTCCTAATTGGATGGACACCCATCCAAATGTTTAAAAATCAAACAACATAATTTATGTCATTTTAGTAAACTTGCATGGTAAGTTAATTTTTTCTTTAAGTTGAATGAAATTTGTTACTCAACGTAATTGAACACACATCATGAATGTTAGATCATGATAAAAGAACTAATGTGAGCCAAATAAGAATAATCATAAATTGATGAGAGTCAAATGAAAAACAACCCAACCAAATGGAAAATAATCTTTTCCTCTGTATTTGGTGCACTTGGACAGACATTATTCTATGGAATAGAAGTATGATAAAGGCCGTGTTCTTCTTGTAAGCCTTACATGACATCAAGACTTGAATTTTTTGTTGGGCATTTATTCAGTGCAAAATTTTTGTTTTTGCTCTGCTTTGGTAGCCCTAACCAGGGGAAATGGGAGGGTGACCTTCATTGGCAAACAGAAACGAGTGTTGATTTTTTACACCTTGTCCAAGTTGAAGTCACTTTGATTTAGTTTCCGCAAGTTGGTTGTTGATGTTCATCTTAGTAGTTGTCATCACTGAATCCTCCAGGAATGGAAGGGGACTTCAACATGAGAAAGTGTAGGCAGCCAGGGCAATTAGCCATTTTTTTTGTCAGGATTGGACTCTTTATATTTTTACCTATTCTCTTTAAAACACAATCACAAACATCATTTATGAAAGGAATAGAAGTGTAAAGAGCCTCAACCCTGGCCAAAAAATGGTTGGTAGCTCTGCCTCTTTAAAATTGGGGCTTCAACATTCTTCTTGTAGGGATTGCTCGAGGACTAATGCAAACTGACTATATCCATTGTTGATGATACCAAACTTCAAACAAGTCACCCCATTCCCCGAAGCAAGTGGCAAAATGTTTTGAGTAAAGCAGAGGTTGCTGTAAGATATTGGTCATCAATGGGAATCAATACTTAGTTTTCATTCATTTGCTTTTCAAAAGTTTATATTCTATTTCATTTGCTTTTCAAAAGTTTATATTCTATTTCATCATAGACGAAGGACCATGTTGGATAAGCTCGATCATTCTAACTCTGGGTGTATTGACCTACTAAGATAATTGCTTCGTTAATGTACAAAATATTAGATCAAGCATTTTCCTTTTCTCCAAACAAATTTTATAGAGAACGCACTACAACCTGTTGCATGTTTCTGAATGTCATTTTGCAGCGTGTACTATGAAGCGCGTGACGAGACAAACAATACTTGAACTAATTTTGGGAAAAAAAATTTCAATTAACCAAATGGCCTTTGGTTACAATGCACGATTATACCAAATGTCTGTTCCTTGAACAAAATAAACTGAAAAGGGACCAAACTGGCAAAAAAACAGGAGAATATTTTTCCCTTATTTGGAGCCTCCAAACTAACCAAATCTCGCTAATACAACAATCAAGTCTTGGTCCCATTATTTGCGACATCAGGTACATATGGGTGATTCTGGAAGTAAAAAGCTCATCTGATCCGATGGTTTAAAAATCTGTATCTATTGCTTGATGAGATTTCTGATGACATATTGAAGAATGCCCCCATGATCGAAGTATGCCAATTCCACCTGCATCAAATCACACAAGTAGTGTCATGATGAAAGACAGACTTCAAATTATGAAAATCAATGCATGGAAAATTTTCCTTCCACTTTTCAGTAGAAAGAGTTACAAATTTTCAGCTATTTGGAAAGTTCTATGTAGTATTTGGGCAATTGATCCATCTTGAAAAGGTTGTAGGAAAGTTATTTCAAAAGACAAAAAACGAGAGACTAATTTCGAGACTTGTGAAGTAGAGTTGGAAGAACTGCCAATGCTGTTGTAATTGAATATGGAAACATATAATTACCTCAGTGTCAAACCGTGCCGTGCATGTGAAAGACTTGCCAGTGTCAGTGACAACAGTGACGTCTTGCCCAGGTCTGATATCACTGACTTTGCTTGGAAGGTCAATGGTGTAACGCTCATGGCCTGTGAGACCCAATGTATCTGCATCTTCACCAGCTTTGAAGCACAAAGGAATGATACCCATGCCCACCAAATTGCTGCGGTGAATTCTCTCAAAACTCTTTGCTATCACAGCTTTAACTCCCTGAAAAAGAAGGATCAGGTGAACACAAGAACAACCATTATATTGGACTTGAATTACTGAGAATACATGCAAACTCACCAACAACATTGGCCCCTTGGCAGCCCAATCTCGAGAGCTGCCACTCCCATACTCTGCTCCAGCCAGGACAATGGTGTCGCACCCAGCTTCCTTGTACCTCTGAAACCGCAAAACAATGATGAATTAGTCAATCAGTTGTCAGAATTGTGAAAAGTCACATTAGTTAGATCCGTATTATAGTTTATAAAAGGAACTTTCTGGTAATGTCAATTATCAAATTATCTTAATCACAGTAACAGTAAAAGATAGGAATTTCATGCATTTAGCTGTTATGGTGGAACTCACCGAGGCTGCATCAAATACATAGAGTTTCTCCCCAGTTGGGATATGAATTGTCTTTGGACCCACTTCTCCGTTCAAGAGCTTGTTGACAATGCGAATATTGGCAAAGGTGCCCCTGGCCATCACTTCATCATTGCCACGACGACTTCCATAGGAATTGAAGTCCTTCCGATCAACTCCACGGTCAAGGAGGTATTTTGCAGCAGGGCTGTCCTTGTGGATGCTACCGGCTGGTGAAATGTGATCGGTTGTAATACTGTCGCCAAAGTTGAGCAAGCAATAAGCATCTTTGACTCCATGAGGTCCAGGTGGATCCATCGTCATGCTCTTGAAATATGGAGGCTCGTGAATATAGGTGGATTTGGGATCCCATTCATACAGAGTTGAGGTTGGGACTGACAACTCATTCCACATAGGATTACCCTTGGTAATAGCCTCATAAGTGCTCTTGAACATTTCAGGCAGAACGCTTGATTGAACAACCTGAACAGGAAGACATCAAAAGTTAGTGACGAAAAGATTGCCAAAGAATGACTATCCTATTGAAAAATCTGCAAGATTAGCACGTTTACCTCGGCAATTTCTTCATTGGTAGGCCAGATATCTCTGAAATAGACACTCTTACCATCCTTTCCTGTTCCTATAGGTTCCTTGTCAAAATCAATGTTAACCTGGAAAATAATGATTTTACAATTGTTATGGATCTGGCAAACTATAAAAGTACTTAGTTACAACATGTGAAAGAAAGATTCAACAGAAAGCTTTTTGATATAGTAGATATCATTGTGTTCCTGTCTTTCTATTTCACAACTGCTGTGAAGATCTCTAGAACAATCAGTTGACGTTGCCAATATTGGGCATGATGGGCTTGATTATTTAGCTACCATCATCTTTGTTCAGTTAGTAACATACATATCCTACAGGCTTGGGAGGGATTTGTTAGTCTATTTTTATCCTTTACAATCATAAGATTTACTAATCCCACTAAGATGGAACTCAGTAACGCAAAGATCTTTATCAGCTGAACCACTAAAATCTGCATCCAAGTTCTTTATTTCTAAAAATAAATGCCCAATGTTGGGGTGCTATTGGTGAAAGCCATTGGGATTTGAGGTGGGGCTGTCAATCTATTGTGTTTTATCCGAAATCCGACTCGATATAATCTGAAAAAATTGGATGTGGATTTGAATTTTTTGGATTCGGATGTAAGAGTTGAATCCGGATTGCTTGTTGGATCGGATTCGGATTTTGTTAAATCCAATCCAATAAGAATCCGAATTATAAGATGGTGTTTTTGGTCATTTTAGCACCAAACTATAAAAAATCCTAAAATATATAATGCTTATTTGATTTTATTTAAAAATTTTAATAAAAAAATATAAATTTAATTGATTTCGGATCGGATTGAGCACAACTTACCAGATTCGGATATGGATTTGTTTTATCAAATAAATTTTCAGATTGGATTCGGATTTCAAACAATCCAGTTCGAATCCAATCCACTTACACCCCTAATTTGAGGGGTATAAATCTTATGGCTGTCATACAAAATTCAACAACGGTTCTTTCTTAAGCTGGCTTTTAATGATTCATAGCTGTAGTTTATCAACCGAAGAGCTATTATAGCATACTTATCACTTATCAGGCTTTTATATGATCAGGAGCAAAACAATTTATATATAAGAATGTAATACACACCGTGCCAGCAAGTGCATAAGCAACAACTAAAGGAGGTGAAGCGAGGTAGTTAGCTCGTGTCAGTGGATGCACACGACCCTCAAAGTTCCGGTTACCGGAGAGCACAGCTGCAGCAAGAATGTCTGCAAAAAACAAACCATATTAAAAAGGGGTGGGGGTGAGAGACAACTCAATGAAGAATTTGAAACTGCAATAAGAACCTAGAACTGAAACGTAGAGGATAATATTACCATTTTCTGTAATTGCAGCTGCGACTGAGTCATCAAGATCCCCAGAATTTCCAATACACGTGGTGCAACCATATCCAACAATATTGAAGCCTTGCTGATTCAAATACTTTTGCATGCCACTAGACAGCACATCCACAAAATGCAGCGAGTCAATGATAAGTAACTTTTTTTTCGAAAAAAATGATGAAACATTTCTTCACCGTTGTTAGAGTTTCTTCCTAAAATATATGTGGTACCTTTGTTGCAGATATTTTGTAACAACTCCAGACCCTGGAGCAAGACTTGTCTTAACCCATGGTTTTACCTGATACAGAATCAATAAAATGTTCAAGTAAACACGTCTTACATCTGAAAGTTCAAAGTAAATACATTAATGGTTTAGAGAAGTTTCAAACATAGAAAGGTAAATGACTAAGCTCAGTAGAAATTGCTTAAGTGACTCACCTCCAAACCTAATTCACAGGCCTTCTTTGCAACAAGAGCAGCTCCAAGCATGACACTCGGGTTGGAAGTATTTGTGCAGCTAGTAATAGCAGCAATTACAACACTACCATGCTTGAGCTCTGCGGGCTGTCCATGGAACGAAAATTTAGCAACCTTGTCCTGTGCTTCTTTTGGTACAGCAAAACCCTGAAAAGTTACATGTGGGCATTTAGAAACACTGACAAGCATTTAACTGAGAGATCCCATACCTTTTGAAATAAACCAATAACATCTCCGAATGAACTACAGAACACAGATTATTTAGGGACTATCAAATCATAAATGAACACTTTTTCACGTATTTTTCTCCAGGTTCAACAGTCACTACTTAGAGAAGTCTTTTCGTGAAGGAAGTTGATCTACTCGAATACTTATTACTATATATATAATTAATCCCACATTGGAAATCAAGATGCACCAGCTGGACCTAGTAGAGAATTCAAGACTATCCTACAATACTTATATATCTGCAGTTGTGAATAGAGCATACCTTAAATCCAACTTTGCTGTTGAGACAAGACACCCAATCTGCCTTCATTTCTTTCAAAGGAACACGATCATGAGGTCTGCCAGAAAAGTATTAATGCCATGAATATAGGGATGAAACAAAATGCTTAATATATGACCTTATCATGTAGCACGTACCGCTTTGGTCCTGAAATACAAGGTTCAACCTCATCAAGGTCCAGTTGTAGAGAGGAAGAGTACACTTTTTCGTGTTGAGGCTGGAACCAAAGAAATATATCATTCACATCTCATGTTCAGAAATTAAAAAATACACTTCAAAGAAAATAGAGAATCATATACCTCGTCATAGTCAATGAACATTTTGTTTGCACGTAGATAGGACTCAATCATTGCCACCTACACCATTTGACAGAAGAAAGTCATGACATGTAAGAGAACTGCACATTCAGTATGCAGGTGCCATGTAGAAAAAACAACTCACAGTCTCATCGCTTCTTCCAGTTAATTTAAGATATTGCAAGGTTACACGATCAACAGGGAAAAAGCCCATGGTTGCTCCATACTCAGGTGACATATTAGCAATGGTGGCCCGATCAGCCAATGATAGTTCAGCCATGCCCTGACCTATATGTGAAGGAAACAAGTTTAGATACAAAAGAAGATGGATAACAGATTGAATACTGATATGTTGACGGAAAAATATTAAATGAAGCCACAGGCAAAAGAAAATTACCATGAAACTCGACAAATTTTCCAACAACGCCATGCTTTCTCAACATTTGGGTCACAGTTAGAACCAAATCAGTTGCTGTGACACCATTTCGTAATTTCCCAGACAACTTGAATCCCACAACACCAGGTAACACCATGCTCATAGGCTGTTAAAAAAAATTAAAAAATAAAAAACAAGGTTTTTAGGGAAAGATAATTAAAACTTCACTAGCCTCGAACATATGCAAGGAATGAAACTTAAGTTTAGCTTTTTAGAAGTAAATCAACAACAGTCCTCATGTACATACAACCAAGGATTGTGATTTTGCGAAATTTCACCAAAATTTGTGTTTTTTTGAAATTATGAAAATAAAAAATTACATTTTTTCGAGGTTTTTCTAAAAATTTTCAGGATTTTTTTTCATAAAAATACAAAAACCAGCTACTAAAAATTACTTTTTTGGCAAAATTTCGAGGACTTTTTTCTCCTTCTTCTAATTACTTATTGATTTTTTAAACCACCCCCTAATTAACATTTATTCTACTTATATATTGCTTTTTTTAAACTAACCCCTAATTTTCTAATTATAGGTATTTTGGTTTCATTTAATGTGTTTAATACATTTATTTACCTGCATCTTATTTTTCACATGTTTAATATACCCTCAAAATTCATTATATATATTTCATGTATTCTCGAAATTTTTACGTTTTTTCTTTACACCAAAATATTTCTCGAAACATTTCATAAATTCAGGAGACCGAAATTAACTGGAAAAACGATATCACAATCCTTGCATACAATTATATAAGCAATCACTGTAAACCCCAATTTACAAATAGAAACATAAAAAAGTACATGTTACTAGAAGGCAATTAGTAAACAGATCAGTTATATAGCACACATTACCTGCCCAAGCATAGCTGCCTCTGCCTCAATTCCTCCAACTCCCCAGCCAGCAACTCCCAACCCATCAATCATAGTTGTATGTGAGTCAGTTCCTACCACACTATCAGGGTAGAGCATGCCATCTTTGTTGAAAACAACCCGGCCAAGGTATTCCAAATTAACCTGAAAATTTGTCACCAAGACTTGATTACGATAAAATGACAAACATTGAAAACATCTGGACATCTGGACAACAACAATGTTTCACACAATGCCTCATCATACGAAGATTGAACACGTTAAAAGAAAAGGCAACTATCCAAATAACCAATTTTTACCTGGTGAACAATACCAGAGCCCGGAGGAACAACGAGCATGTTATGAAAAGCATTGGATCCCCACTTGAGAAAACCAAATCTCTCCTTGTTTCTTTGGAATTCAAGCTCCATATTTAACTTCACTGAATTTTCTGATCTTGCTACGTCAACTTGAACTGAATGATCAATTACAAGATCTACAGGGACCTGGAGGCAATTACTGGTTTTAGAGAAGGTAAAAGATAATGAAAATTACCGTACGAAGCATAAACTCACAGTAATAATTACAGAAATAAATGTTTCAATTAAGTTTCTATTGCTGCATATCTAGGAAAGATTGCTTGCTCCTTTCATGGGAAATATAAATATAATTACCATGTTCTTATTTGAAAGAACATCTTTCAGGCAAACCATATGCTGGTAGAATTGTACCTCCAACATAAAACGTCACTTATATTTTGTTTTGACCATTTAAGCTCTTCATTCTTCAATAGATGACAATAAGCTATTTAATAGATAGCAATCAAGATATGCTTTCAAACATTCAAAACTACCAAATTTATATAAATCACGTACGAGTGGGTTGATCTTGTTAGAATCACTGCCAAGTTTGTTCATTGCATCCCGCATGCATGCTAGATCAACAACAGCTGGCACACCAGTAAAATCCTGATCATCAACAAAACAAAAGTTAGGAAGAACTAAATAGAAACTGACAAATGGCAATGTGCATAAAATTCAGAACCAATACCTGTAAGAGAACACGAGCAGGCTTGAAGGGAATTTCAACCAGCTTTGGCGAAGTATTCTCCCAGTCAAGAATCTTCTCAACATCTTCCTTCGTGACTTGGAAGTTATCACAGTTTCGGATTGCTGATTCAAGAAGTATCCTGATAGAGTATGGAAGTTTGTCTGCAAACGTATAAGCAAAATTATTAACATCCCATGAAAAGTGAAAATTACACGTCTAGGTACACTTCAACTGCCTAATCCAAAGGACTACTTTTATAGCAGTTTTTACCATGAACTAACAATCCAATCAAATTAAACATGACATCTGTCTTTAACATCGTGATAATAGAGACACTTACCGATCCTTGGATCATTAAGTGCAGGTAGACTGTAAAATTTTCCGTAGTCACCACCCCCTGGCTTGGGTAGACCAGTTAAGATTCCCTTGAACGCATGTTCTGAAGCTGAAACCCATACAAAGTAACTATTAAATTATTAATACACGACTCATTAAAGCCTGATAATTTTGCAGAAACTGAATCAAACCAATCGAACACTTTCTCTTTATTTAAATAACTAAAAAACTAATCGAAATCGAATCATACATTGTTCAATCGAACTAAAAAGTTTCCTTCTCCTCAACTATGATCTCCAAACAAAAAAAAATCTCTATAGAAATTAAAAGTCATTAAGATACAAAATTAAACAAAACCCATTCTACCAAGCTCATTCTAATACAAATCTAAATAGCCCAATAATCAGTAACCAATTAAACCCATATTATACAAATAAATAAACTAGACCTTGGATCTACAAATCAAAAAAAAAAAAAAAAAAAAACAATTTGCAACATATTCATCAATCAAAACTCAATAAGATGGAATCTTTCTCCATACCCATAGTGGCAATACTCCTCTGGAACCGTTCAATCAAAGAAGGAGTAGAAGAGGCAGCGATCCGAGCGTGTGTGCCAACAGAGGACCTCCAGTCGAAGCCGTGGCTCCACTTAGGGGTGGAAGATTTGAAAACGGAGCGAAACCCAGAAATGGATCGGGTCTGGGAAGAAGGAGAAGTTAAGGTTCTAGAGATTGATGAAGAGAGTCTAGTTCGAGAAGCTCTGATGAGTGGAGAAGCCACTGAAGTCGATATATACATGACGAGAGAGAGCGAGCTACAGAGGATAGTAGAAGAGATAAGGCATCAAATGGAGGTTTGGGTTTCAGAAGGATTGTCAGAAAACCCTAACCCTAACCCTAGATTAGCGAATCGATCAAAGAAGAAGAAGAAGAAGATGGAAATTGAGTTGCTCTGTTTTGTTTGCGTTTTTATTTCTCCTCTCAAAGTGAATCGAGTGATTATGACTGTTAAATGTGTCTCGAGATGCGTGTGGAGGTGTTGTTGTTTGACTTGAATTGATCAATTATAGAGAGAGGAGTGTGGAGGCCACAGCCACATGTGACATAGGGAGGGGTGCCTGCCTCCTCAATTCTAGAAGAGAGTGTGTAAGTGATTGGTGAATTATTTGTTAGCCTCATTGGGGGGTGGGAAATGGGTAGAAGGTAGAATGTTGGAAAAATTTGTATTTGTTTTGGCATGGTGGAGGTTAATTTATTCATTATAAAACAATTCTCATTATACCGCTTTTATATTGAACCAAACAAATGAATGACTTAAATCATTGTAATGGCGAACGGTGATAACATGTACCAAACATGCCATAAGACATAATTCTAAAATTTGGTAGCTGAGCCATATCTATTGACCCAATTCGGGTGACCTTTTGAATAGATTATGTGATCCCTTCGAAAAAGATAATTTTTTCATTGTTTGGCAATGAAAAAAATGATCTTTATACCAAATAAAAGCTCAAATATTCCAACCATGTGATCCATGAAAGCCATAAGAAAGCTGGTTGACCTGGCACTTGATGCTTTCATTTTGAGGGGAACACATTCATTCTCCAACCAAAAAGTCTGAGAGAGACTATTTATTATTAATTAATCTAAAGATATGTGTAGTTCAATTTTGTTAACCTTGTGTCTTCGAAAGGTTAAGGGTCAGCTCATTTCATTAGTTGTTCTATTTGAAAATTCAACTAATTCTTAAGTTATATATCCCCATCTTCTTGGGTTCTTCCTCTTGAATAGGAAACAAAATTCCAGAGATGCATGCAAATGTTTACTATTCGTGTTTAATGTAAACTCAATTATTGATTCACACTTGAACTAGGTCAACCAAGGCAACTTTAGAACACCCAATGAAGAAAAATAGATGGAGGTTTAAAATTTGGACATTTTATGATGATGACAAAAGAAAGGTTTCGCATAGCTTTGAATATGTGGAGTTGTAGCCTTTACATTTAGTTCCGTCCTGCTCCACCCCTAATTGAATGGAGCGAGTTTGGGGAGCTATTTAGTCATGCCTCGTTTGGCCATTCTTAATCCAAGGAAGGGAATCCATACTACAGAACCCCAAAAAGTTCTGTCCTTGACAAAATTATGGTCATCTTGGCAGTGGGGAAATTTTATCAACCATAGCTTGTTAGGGGAAAAAGGAATCCCATGTGATCCAACTTCAACACAAACAAGTACTTCATTCACTTACAATGCCTTGAAACATTAGTTCAGTATTTACTAACAAGCTCAAATCTTAATGACATGTAAAACTCTTGGAAAACCTTGCAGTGTCAATACTGAATTGAGCAGAAAAGCAGAGAAATCGAAATATGGACACAACCAAATTGGGGGATATTGTATGGTATCACTTAAATAGGTGTGTTTTCTGTTTTAGTACTTCCATCAGTTTGGTCATGTCTCCAAAACACCTGTTCTCCACAAGGTCCATTTGACATCAGATAGTAGTAGCACATTCTGTAAGAGTGATGCTACCTCTACATCGTTGTAGTTGAATGCCACTTTTAGGTTTATGAGAACTGAATGATCTATTCTATTCAGATTTCCAAAGGCTCTATGTAATGTTGACCTCTCACCCATTGGATTGGTTACTTGAAATCCTGAAAGGTCATAACATGGTTTTTTTTTTATTTTAAACTCTTGTTTCAATAGTGGATTTTAAGACCCCTTTAGAAGTGTTTTATCTGATCAGTCCTTTCTTCACCAAAGATTTCAACACTGATTCACTTTTGGTATTTTTCTTATCCAGATATTTTCATTTTGCCCAGTACATATGATGGAAATCGGAGGGTCTAGAACATATATATATATATATATATAATATATATATAGAACCATGGAATGGGGGAGGTATAATATGTCCTTTCTTCTAATTCAATTGTGCAATAAGCACTATCCATAAAAATGTTGTGTAATGAAAATTAACCAAGGACTTGTCCCCACCTTGGGAGCTTAGGCATATCACGAGAAGAATAAAACAGGAACTGCTGCAACTGGAAGACTAGATGATCATACATGACTTCAGAGAGATGAGTAAGGCAGGGACAATTTAGCTAGGGCATATCCCAATCCTGTTTTTGTGGAAGTTACTCCTAGTTCCTTTGCGGATATTTGGGGCAAAAAAATTGTATATGAAAATAGTAAAGACATATATGATAATATAATAATCTTCAGTTTTTTTTAATGGTTTAGGGATCATAAATAACTCAGCTCGCTTTCCAAAAAAATAATACATAAACAAACATACACACTAAAATGGGGGGTTTACGAGGGGTTGGTTGGGTGAACAAATTTCTTACTGTGGATGCCCTTAGGATAAAGAGGGGTTCACCTTGAAGGACATTGCCGTCTTCATTTTCCCAAGCATTGAGAATGACATTCTTGACCACAAGGAGGGTGAAGTTTGGTACTCACATTCATAGAGAATCCTACAAGGGGAGAATGCAGAAATAGAGCTGGCGGAGCTTTGTGTCCTCTTGGTTGTGGGGGAATTTGATCGAGCATTGCTTGCATTGGTAGGCAAAGGAGATATTTGTTGCGTAAAGGAAAAAATGAGTTCCCATTCCAATACCAACACCAACATGTATTTCATTTCACTTTCAATGTGCAAAGCAGCAAAATGTATCAGCTTAGTTGGTAGAAGGTGTGACGGACGATATCACACGTCACGAATTCAAACTCGGCTAGCGGCATGGGGTGGGGAGAGTTAAGGGGTAATATGCTACTAACTTTTAGCATTATTGGTGTTAGAGGCATTTATTAATATATTTCTGCATTTGATTGATAAAAAAAAGGTTTTCTAGTCTATATGTTCACCTTTGTATTTTCTTGTGCAGAAACATGAAATACTTGCTAGAAATTGGAGAGTCTGCACTAGCGTTGGGCAAGTCTGGGTAATTGGCTCGAAAAGTAAAAACCGAAAATTGGCCCGAAAAATTTAAGCCCATAATTATGAAGCCCTAAACCAGACCGGGTTGACCAGTTAACCGAATTTCGAGCCAATCTCAGTCCTAAGCGCAAAGTTCAAATTGAAGTTCAGCCCAAAGTGCTGAATTTTATAAAGCCCATAGTGCTGAATTTGATAAAGCCCAAAGTAAAACAGGCCATGAATTGGAAATGAAACAGACTTTCAATTGAGTTTCAGATTGAAAATGAAAAGTTCAGACCAAAGTGCTGATTGCAGTATTGCACTAATCCTTTTGGCATTTTGCCGCTGAATATATATTATATAGACACTTGTTTTTCTATTAAAAAAACACCAAGAACCTAACAGACACCTGTTGCTGCAATAATAGAGGTTTCATTTCATAAAAAATGACTAAATCTATCATTTCATCAAAATTAGGTTGACTTTCAAAGCCCTTATGTCATCCATACAACTTCTCTAAATGTAGAGGAAACGCACAAGGGAGAGAGAGCGATGGATGGGTGGTATCCCCTTGAGATGCGCAATGTTGCTCATCTCAAGGGGGATGGGTGGTCGCTCTCTCTTCTCGTGCATTTCCTCGACGTTTAGAAAAGCCCGTCATCTATAACATTTAAAACTAACAATTATAGGTTGCAACAGTAAATAGTATGGTTACATATTAATCAACAGTAATTTGAAATCAATAGTAAATTTCTCTATTAAAATCTATTTCAGCCTATTACATATTAAGAACTGAAAGTTTTATAAAACACCACCATTTTTAGACCCAGCTGGACGAGCAGGAATCAATGTCAATAAGGAACAGGAATTGCTTGAAAAATATAACAACAAGAACATAAAGTTGTAATATCTTCCGCAAGTTGCAATATAAAGTAAAAGATAAAATACATGCTTGGTGGCTAAATTATTAAACATACCTCAATCTAGATGACTGGAATAGCCGAACTAGTAGTTGTAATATCTTCCGCAAGTTGCAATATTTCAATTTCTACAAATCAAGAACATACATGCATACATGAGAAAATATTTTGACAAAGCTAAAAGTATTCAAAAATGAATAAAATTTTCTTACCTTTCTCCATTTTCTCCAAAGAGTTGTAGAAATCTATTTCAGCCTCCGTGATCATAAATTGATTTACATCTTTTATACTTCCCCAATACTTGTCAAACTTTAATTTCATGGAACTTGCAACTTTTTTCATAAATGGATCACCATTTTTCATTGTGGACTTTAAATCTTCCACAATCTTGAACATTTCTTAGAAGGGTGCATTGGCCGTCACCTTTTGATAACAACTAAACTTCAAAGTAGCCTAATAAAATTATTCAAAAACTTGACAAAAGCCTTCGCATACAACCAATCTGTAGCACATGAGATTTCAACTCTTTCTTTCTCACCTCCCTCAGCCCTTCTTTTTTTATTTTTTGGTTGCTCACAATGGTCATCACCACAACTAAAGTAAGAAACAAAGTCCATATCCTCCTCTGCCAACCTTTCAAAGGTCTTTTGTACTTTTAAAGCCGCCTCTAACAATAAGTAGGTGAAATTCCACCTGATTTTACATCCAACGGCAAAAGACCTTTGCTCTCAATTTTCTCAATGGCTAAACATTGCCTAAATCTCTCCAACCTAGCGGGGGATGACCTCGTGTACTTGCAAGCCCTACGAATACTCTTAATAGAAGTGTGCAATTCAATCAATCCATCACAAACAATCAAATTGATGATTTGAGCACAACACCTCATATGCAAAAGCTCTCCATCCAACAAAGGTGTATTTCACCCATTCAATTTCCTATTCATATGCCTAACAACACTAGTAGGTGTTTTTCGACTTATTACCAATGCCAAACAATGTCATGCATTATTACCATTTATCATCACTAACTTTGTTAAAGTTCTTTTTTAATATGTATTCAAATCTAGTTATCATGTTAGGTTTAAAATGCAAAAGCAACACATGGCAAAAGCAATTCATCTCACTTACACCATAGCTGATGAAGAAATAACATTTGAAGGAAGTCTTCTAAAGCAAGAATCACTACACTACAATTTATAAAGTCTAAACAGATTTGATGCATGGATTGGGTGGTATTTGTAACTAGGGGTGGGCACGGTCCGGATTGGTTCCAAATTTGGAGTAACCTAACTCGAACCGTTTAAAGTTAACGAATCCGGTCTGGATCCCCTCATTTTGAACATTGGAACCGAACCTAATTCGAACCGTTTGGAACGATCCAGTTCCTACGGTTCCAAACGGTTCCAAATCTAAGTTGATCTGGTTCCGTTTGTTGCTCAGGATACTGCCATGGATGCTTGAAGTGTATTCCAAGATGAGCTGACAGCACTCCTCTACTTTATCCTGTAAAATTGTATAACAACTAAATTTCATAAGCATGAAAACTTGGCATATAAGTCGATCAAATGAGTCAGTGTCAGATATAATGTATATGTTAATTGTAATCACAGAGAAAAGATCACTAAACCCAGCATAAGCTGAAAGATGGCTTTTAACTTTATTAATATTAAGTATTTAATAGAAAAAAAGTGTTCCTTTAGTTTGATGCTAAACATTCAATTTAGACCTAAAAATTTCACAAATGGTTGTCTCTATATGATAATTATCAACTGATTTTAACAAACAAATGATCAGAAAAAGTGAGATTATGTACAAAAGTGTGGAAAATCAGCTAAATCACAACATTTTAATCCATCAGGCCACAACAAGCCAACAAACTAAAACTAAAACTGCAGCAGGCCAGCAAACTAATCTAAAACTGCAGCAACAGGCCAGCAGCAACACAAACAACTGCAAGCAACAACATCTGCAAGTCTGCAAGCAACAAATGCAGCAGGCAGTTCACTAATTCACTAAAACTGCAGCAACAACATTCGTGTTAGGAATTCAACAAACTATGCAATGTTGGCTTGATTCAAACAAACTATCAACATGTTCTTTTGATCAATTCAACAAACTATCCTCAACATCTTTACCACAGTACAGATCCTTCTTCTTCTACAGATCTGAGATCTCTACAAACTATCCTCAACAGCAATCTGAGATCTCCATGGATCTGAGATCAAAAGGTTTGATTCTTCTTGTTCTACGAATCTGAGATCAAAAGGTTTGAATAGCAATCTGAGATCTCTACACTACAGATCCTTCTTCTACTACAGATCCTTCTTCTACTACAGATAAGTTATTCAAGAAATGATTTTTGATTCTTCTTCTTCAATCGAGATGGGAAGAGAAGACCAGAGAGGATGCGGGTGCGGGCTGTGCGGCTACAGAAAAGATATGGGAAGAGAAGAAGACCAGAAAGGAGAGGATGCGGGTGCAGGCCGTGCGGCTAAAGAGAAGATAAGGGAAGAGTAGACCTGAGAGGAGATGATCCTGCGGGTTGTGCAACTTGCTTGTGCTTGTGCGACTACAGAGAACTAGAGAAGAAGCTCTAAGTTTTAGTTTCTATTTCTATTCTAACAAAGTAACAAGTCTTCAACTTCCTATTTAGGTTTAGTAAATTGTAATTGTAATGTAATTGTGATTTGAAATGAGTCCAACCCGGACCGTTTCTTTTTAAATAATAGGAATCGGGTCCGGACCGTTTTATAACGAATTCGGACCGATCCGGACCGTATCTAAAAACACATAATTAAAATCCGGACCGTTTAGAGAAAAACGGTTTGGTTTGGTTCGGTTTGAATCCGCGAATCCTCAACCCGTTTGCCCACCCCTATTTGTAACATGGTGATCTTTGGAATATAGCAGGGATCTCTGTAACATGGCAAATCATCAAATCTGCAACATAGCAGGGATCTCTAGAGATGTACGTAGAAGTAGAACGGATGTTGCACAGGGAGAGAAACTATCTTTGTGAAGAAAAGAGGAGACGATGTTGCACAGGGAGCCGAGGAGGAGAGGTCCAAGAGGAGGAGAAGAGTCGCACAGGGTCAGGGGGGAGAGAAGTCGCACACTCGCAAGAGACTTGAAGAGTTGAAGTTGAAACGATTAGCTTTAGCCGAGGAGGAGAGGGAGATGACCAGTAATTGTAAATGCTATTTAGGGTTTTTACTTTTTAACTATTTAACCTGGGCTGGACCGTTTACCTGGCGGGTTTCAGAAAGGGAAACCAAGGTTCGGACCAGAAACTTCGGGCCGGGTTTTAAAACCGAATAATTTATAATTAATAAAAAACCAAACCGATCCGATCGGTCCGAAATGCCCACCCCTAGTCTGCACACTTTGCAGGAAGGTGAAAATAACTCTTTGAATTTTAATGAGAATTATAAAATTTTCTGATAATAATTTCTTTCCTAGTTTAACTACAAATTGTTGATATATTTTGCTATATAGTCAACTGTGAAATTATTTACTGCCATGCTTAGTATGCATAACGGTGAATACATTGTCACGATGTTTAAATTGTTGATATATTATTATATATATTGATAATACATCAAAATAGACCGATCACCACCGCCGTACACATGGTATAAAGACCCATCACGAGAATACAAAACGCCCAATCTATTGGGTCAGCTCATAATGCCCATGAGAAATAAAGCTAACTACAGAGGCCCAGACGAGGCCTACCACTAAGGAGACATAAATAGGGTCTGAATTCAAGCCCAAATGTATCAGAGCCCGAATCCAAGCCCGACATGAGTTCTATCATAAAGAAGAGGAACGCTGCACAAAAAAAAGGTCGTGGAGGGAGTTACGCCTCCACAAATGCATCTCCACATGTATGCAACTTTTAACTGAGTTTTGTCTAGATTTATATCATTATTCTAACAGAGTTACTGACTTAAGCATTGGAGTGTCTTCGATCATAAAAAAGATGATCTTTAACAGTCTAACAATTGTTTTGGAGGTCAAACTCGCAGGAGTACAATTTTTGGATGCGTCATATATAATCCCATCAACTTCATTGCTAAACATTTGTTTGAATAATGAGATATTTGCATCCTCACCCAAAACAATATGAAGGAAAATGTATTGAAATATTTGTTTGAAGTTAATGGGTACTGCCATGCTGAGTAAGCATATCTACTTCTTTTTTTATTTTTATTTTTTTAAATTGGGTCGTTGACCCTGTTTACCGAAGGCTACAATATTGTTGTCACTTAATGTCCTCGTCGCCTCTATCTCGCATAGAGACTTGCTTTCGCTCTGGTCCATCGCCTCCACCTTGGATGAAGACTCGCTTTCGCTTCGCTCCGATTTAGTCTATCTAAGCAGCTAGCTGCATTCAATACCCGAAGGCTTATCAATGGTGGAGCAAATGTGCTCATAATAATCAGGTGAAAAGTCACAAAATCCTAACTGGTGAGTCTCAAACCCGAGACCTCTCACTAGGAGAGTGGATGTCCGACCAACTGAGCTACAATTGGTGGACGAGTATGCGTATCTACTTGCTTAGCACTGTTACTGTAATGATAAAATTGACATCCAAAAGACCCAAAAACAAAATAAACAAAGGAAACACTTGATGAGGGAACCTTTCTAGAGAGTCAGGCCCACAACGTCAGGCCCGCGCCAGGCCGACGCATCACCATCCATTATTTTAGAGATGCTGAAAACGAATCTAGGATGATGAATGGTGATGGACGGGCCTGGCGCTGTTAGATGGGCCTACTAGATGAGGATATTGAGTATTTATGCAAAAGAAATTGATGGGCCTGCTAGATGATAATAATGAGGGTGAACTTATTTTTCAACGTGTTCTTTGGATAGATATCAAATCATTTATTAAAAATTATTAGTATAAAGGTTTGTGGATCCTTTTAAAGACCTACTTACTTTCAAAATAAAAAAATATATATATATAAAAAATTCTAGGAAATTGGTGAGTTAGAGCATCTCCAACAAACTCGTTGGAGGGCTCTTTAACACCAGGTGGCATGAAACTAATGAGCTAATCGACTTGAGCCTTGTTAGAGAGTCATCACTGTTACTGAAAATGGGTTCATCTCAAAGATGATGGATGGTGATGTGCTGACTTGGCGCTGGCCTGACGCTATCAACCTGGCTCTCTAGAATCAGGGGAACATGCTCGACTACGTGTTGACTTCAACGATTCTCAAGACACTTCCCAATTTAAGGAACTGTGAAGATTTGGTTGATAGATTTACCAAAAAAAAAAGACCTGGTTGATAGTTTTTAAAGCATTTTATTATTAGGCACTTTATTAGCCATGTATTCTACTTTCACTCGGATTCGATTATTTTCTTCAATTTTTAATTGTTGTGGGTTCACTTATAGTATTTAAAGGAGCTTCAATTCTAGGCAGCCAGGTTTTTAATCATTTTTGGATTAGGTTTTAATTTTTTTACATTTCCCCTTTTATAAATAACGTTTGTGAGTGTATTTTAAAGATAATAAATAAAAATGTAAAAATGTCAAGCCGGACAAAAAATAATTTTAAAACCTAACTGCGTATGCAAACTCTTAAAAGGAGAAAAAGTTAAAGTGCTAAATAAATCATTTTATGTTTTCTCTTGAAGGAACTCTTGAAGGAGAAAAAGTTAAAGTGCTATTTAAAGCATTTTATTAGTGACATGTCCTACTTACCTTCACTCGGATTGGATTCTTTTCTTCAATGTTTAATTATAGAGGACTACTAAAGGAGAAAAGTGCAAGAATAAATTCATTATGTCTGTTTTAAAAGCATATTGGATTCTTTTCTTCAAACTTTAATTGTTCTGGGCTGACTTAAAGGGAAAACAGAAGGAAGGTATTGTAGTCTTTTGGAGATATTCTTGTACTCATCACAATAATACACCCTACACTATATTGATATTTTTGTAACAACTCTCAAAACAGTATCACTTTTGAAGTGTAACAATTCACCTAACAACTTTACACATTTTCACAAACAAAATGATACAATAATAGTATCACCATGAAGAGTATGGTTATAAAAGTGATACTATTCATGGTGATCCAACTTATTGTATCATTTTTTTTGTGTTACTGTTTTTCAATTTTTTAACTAAATTTAGTTTTGATTTGAAATTGTTTGGTGAAATTGTAACATCTCAAAAGTGATACTGTTTTGAGAATTGTTACAAAAATGTCAATTTGGTATAGTGACAATGTGATAAGCATAATGGGAATCCTCAATTAAGTTGTTTAATTACGTGATTCGCAAGCATGATCTCCACTCTATATAAAGAGGCAATATTTCTATGTTCTCACACACTCGACACACCTCTTTTTTTCTTCCCCTTACTTATCTTCTCATCAGATCTCGTCTTATTCTCCGCAAGGGGTACTTCTTCCCTTGAGAACTTTGCTTAGGTCTCAAGAACACTAGTTTAAGATTATTGAGCACATATGATTTGAGTGAACGAAACTACTGTCAGTTAATCTATTGGATTATTGGTGTTGGAGGCATTTATTAATATATTTCTATGTTTGTTTGATAAAAAAAAAGGTTTTCAACTCTATACATTCACTTTTTGTATTTTTCTCATCCAGAAACGTGAAATATCTGCTAGAAATTGGAGAGTCTGCACACTCTGTGGGAAGGTGAAAATAATCCTATGGAGATGAGCACATATATGGAAGCTTAATTGGAATTCTGTAGAGGTACAATGTTCTCTCAATTTTAATGAGAATTATCAAATTTTCTGATAATAATTTCTGTCCGAGTTGAACTACAATTTGGTTGATATATTTTGCTATTTGGTATATATAATCCCATCAACTTCATTGCTAAACACTTGTTTGAATATGGAAATATTTGCATCCTCACCCATTTATTTATTTAAGATGGAAACCGGAGTTTTATCAAATTCATATCTATTTGCGTAGCAGTTGTTACTGTAATGATAAAGTTTACATCCAAAAGACCCAAAACAATATAAACAAAGGAAACACTTGATGAGGATGTTGAGTATATATGCAAGAGAAATTGGCATGTCGTACTCACAGTGTTATAATCCTTTGGAGATGTTCTTATACCCATCACAATAATGCAAGGTGATGAGCATTTCTCTGTTCTCACACACTCTGACATAACTTTTTTTTTTTTTTTTTACTCATCTTCTTCTCATCAGATCTCTTGTCTTGCACTTTCAGCAGAGCGTTCCTATCTCAACACCATTTCTAAAGAACAGTGATTCTTCCTCTTTAGCTTATTTTGGTTTGTTAAGAATATTCTTGTGGTAAGATGATTATTGTTTTCATTAATGTTATGCCTATATATTTAAATTTGAAAATTAACTGCGAACCTAGTGTGCGTGTGTTTTTTTTTTTTGAAAAGCAAGCAAGGTTCTAATGAGCCCTTAACGTTTATATATATTAATAAAAAAAAAGTAAGAAGATTCAGATACAATCACTCTATAGAGAAAGAAAACTCTACTACAAGGCCTAGTGTTGTTTTACTGGCTTTGCATACTATTAAAATTAAGGCTCTCACTACAAAAAAAAGCCAAATCAGCTACGGAATTTAGCGACGGTTTTAAAAAACCGTCGCTATTTAAACGGTTTGCGACGGATATTAGCGACGGTTTTAAAAACCCGTCGCTATTTAAATGCTTTGCGACGGCACTAAACCGTCGCTATAATTTCTGCCACTGTTTTGATACAAAAATTTAAAATAACCGTCGCTAACAGTTTTGCGACGGTTTTAAACCGTCGCTAATACGAGAATTAGCGACTGTATTCGGACCGTAGCTAATGTTTAGAAATTTTTTGTTAGCTACGGTATTTTGACCGTAGCTAATGTGATTTTTTTTTTTTAAATATAACAAAAAACCTTAGCGACGGCACTTTGGCCGTAGCTAAAGTTTAGAAAAAAAATTTTGTTAGCTACGGTCAACAAACCGTCGCTAATGTGAATTTTTTTAAAAAAAAATAACAAAACAAATTAGAACGTGATTTTTTTATTAAAATTTTATAATAGCGACGGCTATATTGCCGTAGCTAATATTTAAAAAAAAAAATTTGCTAGCTACGGTCATAAAACCGTAGCTAAATGTGGATTTTTTTTAAATTATATAAAGAAAATCGTTATATATTTAGCAACCGGATAAAACCACCAATATCACATTTCCGTCCAGCTTGGTAAGAAATCTAGTTTTCACCTAAGCGACCTGGGTTCGAATCCCGCCAATGAAATTTTTCTTTTTATTAAAATTTTTATATTAGCTACGGCAATAGCCGTAGCTAATGTTTAAAAAAAAAAATTTGCTAGCTACGGTCATAAAACCGTAGCTAAATGTGGATTTTTTTTTTAAAATTATATAAAGCAAAATCGCTATATATTTAGCAACCGGATAAAATCACCAATATCACATTTTTGTCTAGCTCGGTAAGAAATTTAGTTTTCACCTAGGCAACCCGGGTTCGAATCCCGCCAATGAAATTTTTTTTTTTTTATTAAAATTTTTTTGTTAGCTACGGTCAAACAACCGTAGCTGAATGTGGTTTTTTATTTTTAAATTATATAAAGAAAAATCGTTATATATTTAGCAACCGGATAAAACCACCAATATCACATTTCCGTCCAGCTTGGTAAGAAATCTAGTTTTCACCTAAGCGACCCGGGTTCGAATCCCGCCAATGAAATTTTTCTTTTTATTAAAATTTTTATATTAGCGACGGCTATATTGCCGTAGCTAATGTTTAAAAAAAAAAATTTGCTAGCTACGGTCATAAAACCGTAGCTAAATGGATTTTTTTTTTAAAATTATATAAAGCAAAATCGCTATATATTTAGCAACCGGATAAAATCACCAATATCACATTTCTGTCTAGCTCGGTAAGAAATTTAGTTTTCACCTAGGCAACCCGGGTTCGAATCCCGCCAATGAAACTTTTTTTTTTTATTAAAATTTTTTTGTTAGCTACGGTCAAACAACCGTAGCTGAATGTGGTTTTTTATTTTTAAATTATATAAAGAAAAATCGTTATATATTTAGCAACCGGATAAAACCACCAATATCACATTTCCGTCCAGCTTGGTAAGAAATCTAGTTTTCACCTAAGCGACCCGGGTTCGAATCCTGCCAATGAAATTTTTCTTTTTATTAAAATTTTTATATTAGCGACGGCTATATTGCCGTAGCTAATGTTTAAAAAAAAATTGTTAGCTATGGTCACAAAACCGTAGCTAAATGTGGATTTTTTTTTAAATTATATAAAGAAAAATCGCTATATAGTTAGCAACCGGATAAAACCACCAATATCACATTTCCGTCCAGCTTGGTAAGAAATCTAGTTTTCACCTAAGCGACCCGGGTTCGAATCCCGCCAATGAAATTTTTCTTTTTATTAAAATTTTTATATTAGCGACGGCTATATTGCCGTAGCTAATGTTTAAAAAAAAAAATTTGCTAACTACGGTCATAAGAAGTTAAAAATTTGCTAGATCAAAGAGATTAGATTAAATCAGATCAGATCAGATCAAAGAAGTTAAAAGTAGATCAAAGAAGATCAGATCAAATAAGATCAGATCAGATCAAAGAAAATCAAATAAGATCAGAGAAGATCAAGGAAGATCAAAGAAAATCAAAGAAGTTCAAAGAATATCAGAGAAGATCAGATCAAAGATTATCAAATAAGATCAAAGAAGATCAGATAAGATCAAAGAAGTTCAGATCAGATCAAATCAAAGAAGATCAGATCAAATAAGATCAAAGAAGATCAAAGAAAATCAAAGAAGATCAAATAAGATCAGAGAAGATCAGATCAAAAATTATTAAATAAGATCAGATCAGATCAAAGAAGACCAAAGTAAATCAGATAAAAAATATAAAAGAAGATCAGATAAAAAATATCAAAGAAGTTCAAAGAATATTAGAGAAGATCAGATCAAAGCAGATCAAATCAGATCAAAGAAAATCAAAGAAAATCAAAGAAGATCAAAGAAGATCAGAGAAGATCAGATTAAAGATTATTAAATAAGATCAGATCAAATCAAATCAAAGAAGATCAGATCAAAGAAGACCAAAGTAAATCAGATAAAAAAATATAAAAGAAGATCAGATAAAAAAATATCAAAGAAGTTCAAAGAATATCAAAGAATATCAGAGAAGATCAGATCAAAGCAGATCAAATCAGATCAAAGAAGATCAGATCATATCAAAGAAGTTAAAAGTAGATCAAATAAGTTAAAAGTAGATCAAAGAGATTAGATTAAATCATATCAGATCAGATCAGATCAGATCAAAGAAGTTAAAAGTAGATCAAAGAATATTAAATCAAAGAAGATCAGATCAGATCAAAGAAAATCAAATAAGATCAGAGAAGATCAAGGAAGATCAAAGAAAATCAAAGAAAATCAAATAAGATCAAAGAAGTTCAAAGAAGATCAAAGAAGTTCAGAGAAGATCAGATCAAAGAATATCAAAGAAGTTCAAAGCAGATCAGATCATATCAGATCAAATCAAAGAAGATAAGATCAAAGAAGATCAAAGAAGACCAAAGTAGATCAGAGAAAAAAATATCAAATGAGATCAGAGAAGTTAAAAGAAGATCAGATAAAAAAAGATCAAAGAAGTTCAAAGGAGATAAGAGAAGATCAGATCAAAGAATATCAAATAAGATCAAAGAAGATCAAAAAAGTTCAGATCAGATAAAAGAATATCAAAAAAGTTCAGATCAAAAAACCACTAAAGAGGTTAGGCCGCGCTAATTGGTTAAAAAAAAAAACTAAAGAGGTTAGCGACGGTTTTCTAACCGTAGCTAACATGATTTTAAAAAACAATATATAGTAAACTAGTTAGCGACAGTAATAGAGCCGTAGCTAAGGATTTTTGTAATTTAAAAAAAATATTAAAAGACCTTAGCGACGGCTTACAAACCGTAGCTAATGTGATTTAAAAAAAAATAATAATAAAAAAGCTTAGCGACGGTTTTCTAACCGTAGCTAACATGATTTTAAAAAAATATATATATAGTAAACTAGTTAGCGACGGTAATAGAGCCGTAGCTAAGGATTTTTGTAATTTTTTAAAAAAATATTAAAAGACCTTAGCGACGGCTTGCAAACCGTAGCTAATGTGATTTAAAAAAAAATAAAAAAAGCTTAGCGACGGTTTTCTAACCGTAGCTAACATGATTTTAAAAAAATATATATATATAGTAAACTAGTTAGCGACGGTAATAGAGCCGTAGCTAAGGATTTTTGTAATTTAAAAAAAATATATTAAAAGACCTTAGCGACGGCGTGAAAACCGTAGCTAACGTGATTTTTTAAAAACAAAAAAAAATTAAAAAAAGCTTAGCGACGGTTTTGTAACCGTAGCTAACATGATTTAAAAAAATATATATATATATAGTAAACTAGTTAGCGACGGTAATAGAGCCGTAGCTAAGGATTTTTGTAATTTAAAAAAAATATATTAAAAGACTTTAGCGACGGCGTGAAAACCGTAGCTAACGTGATTTTTTAAAAACAAAAAAAAATTAAAAAAAGCTTAGCGACGGTTTTGTAACCGTAGCTAACATGATTTTAAAAAAATATATATATAGTAAACTAGTTAGCGACGGTAATAGAGCCGTAGCTAAGGATTTTTGTAATTTTAAAAAAAAAATATTAAAAGACCTTAGCGACGGCGTGAAAACCGTAGCTAACGTGATTTTTTAAAAACAAAAAAAAATTAAAAAAAGTTTAGCGACGGTTTTGTAACCGTGGCTAATCAGTTTAAAAAAAAAAAACTAAAAAGAGGTTAGCGACGGCCCAATTGCCGTCGCTAATTGTTTTTTTTAAAAAAATATCACCGATCCGCGTGAAATCTCATCTCAACCGTTAATAACACCCAAAATTTTAACTCAATCCAACGCACTAAATCAAACCACGTCATCGATCCGCGTGAAACTAACACAACCAATCATCTTCAATTACCTTTCTCTATATAAATTTCAATTTTTTCTACAAACCAACTTAAACAAAAATTTTCTCTCAAAATTTTTTTTTCTCTCATCTTCCAGAGAAGAAACCCACTGAGGAGAAGTCTGCCGCTTCCTCGACACCGATCCCGCCCGCCGCTCTCTCCCCTCCCTTCATTCGCCGCCTCTCTCTCGGAGATCTGAGATCTCTCATCTCGGAGATCTGAGATCTGAGATCTCGGAGATCTGAGATCTGAGTCCTGAGATCTCGAAGATCTGAGATCTCTGATCTCAGAGATCTGAGTCCCGAGATCTCGGAGATCTTGGATAATCTCAAAGATCTGAGTTCTCGAGATCTGAGATTTCAGATCTCGGAGAGATTCCGATATTTTTAAAAATATATATATATTTTTTAAAATCTTAGAGATCTCGGAGAAATCGCAGATCTCGGAGAAATCTGATTTTTAAAAATTTTTAAAAATCTCGGAGATATCTCAGATCTCGGAGAGATCGAAAAAATATATATATATATTTAAAAAAAACCATTTAGTAAAAAAAAAAATTAATTTTTTTTAAAAAATCAGTTAGCCACGGCAAAATGCCGTCGCTAAAATAAATTTTTTTTTTTTAAAAATTAGTTAGCCACGGCTAAAATACCGTCGCTAAGATAAAAATTTTTTTTTTTTTTTTTTTAAAAATCAGTTAGCCACGGCCAAAATGCCGTCGCTAAAATTTTTTTTTAATTTTTTTAAAAAATCAATTAGCCACGGCCAAAATGCCGTCGCTAAGGTAAAAAAAATTTTGAATTTTTAAAAAAAAATCATTTAGCTACGGCAACAATGCCGTCGCTAAAATAAAAAAATGTTAAATTTTTTTTTACAAAAATTCAATTAGCGACGGATATTTTACACTTTAGCGACGGGTTTATGCCGTCGCTAATTAGCTACGGCTAGTTTGCCGTCGCTGAATCAAATAGTGACGATAAATCTTGCTACGGGATAGCGACGGTTGTGGTACCGTCGCTGATACCTTTTAGCTACGGTTTTAGCTCAATTAGCGACGGATTTTAGCCGTCGCTGATGTCCATTTTTTTTGTAGTGTCTGCTGGTGTACTATGCAATGAAATCAACTATGAAATGTAGATGCGCTATAATGTAAATGCATTTTAATATGCCATGCATAAGAATTCGAAAACTCGTTTCATTAATTAGTATACATGCATCCTCGCTTAAGAATTTGTTTTTCCTTTGTTTCTTTTTTATTGGCAATGTAAAATGATTTTCTTGTCAATCATGGAACTGACCAAGGTGGGAGAGTCATCAGCAAAAGGTAACCATGTTTGTTGGTTAAGTATGTGGTGGTTTAACCCCACGTCTTAGGTTCAGTACTCACCAGCGACATACATGCCTTTAAAAAAAAAAGAGTTCATCAGCCAGGCCACACAAAGAAACTTATAATTACAACCTTTTAGTGTTGATGCTCACCAAAGGCAGCCACACAGAGAAACTAATTACGGCCTTTCAGTGTTACAAAATTTGAGAAACCAAACGGAGGGTGTAGCTAAGAATTTTGCTTGTCTAGGGAAAATAAACAATATATTTTAATTTTGATAAAATGTAAAAAAGAATTTGCTACACGATTGTATAAGAAAATGTACAAGTTGAATAAAAATCAACTCATACTAACATTTACAAAGTAGCCACAAATTAAGATGATAAATCATTATTTGTTGCAGAGACAATCCATCAAAATTAAAGACAAGGCAAGAAATGGCAGAGAGTGTTGTGAGCTTTCTAGTACAAACATTGGGTTCCTTGGCTGTTCAAGAAATAGGTCAGCTGAAGAGTGTTGGTGACGAGATCATGGAAATTAAATACGAATTTAGTAGCATGCAGGCACTATTGAAGGATGCTGATGCCAAGGAGGATGGTGATGAAAGAGTGAAAGCATGGGTGACACAAGTTCGCGACGTAGCCTATGAGACTGAAGATGTTCTTGATGATTTTCGGCTTCTTCAACTCCGCCAAAGCATGTTTCATTTTTTCTCAAATTTGAAGACAAGGCACGAGTTAGCCAAACGGATTAAAGCTATTAAATCCAAAGTCAGTGGAATTGCGAGCAGAAAGGACAAATATGGCCTCAACAATTGGGAGCAAGGTTCTACTTCTCAAACTACAGATGTCAAAGAAAAACGTGATCCTCGGAATGATGCTCTTTTCATCAAGGAGGCTCAACTCGTGGGCATTGATGATTCAAGGGACAAACTGGTTCGGTGGCTGGTCAGTGGTGATCAGCAAAGTTCGGTGTTTTCAGTGTATGGGCAGGGTGGTTTGGGAAAGACAACCCTAGTGAAGAAAGCTTTTGACAACCAATCTGTCATGAACCACTTTCCTTACCGTGCATGGGTTACGGTATCTGAGACTTTTGAAATAAAAAAACTGTTGATAGATCTTATTGAGCAAATACGTAATGAGAAGGATAAGAAAGATAAGAAATTAGATGAGAAAGATGAAAAGGATAAGAAAGAAGAATTAAAAGACATGGACACAAACAAATTGAAGGACATGGACACAAACAAATTGAAGGAAATGCTGCAGAATGTTTTAAAAGGAAAGAGGTATGCTTTCGCCATTTTCTTTTTAATCTTTCCTTCCGTTTTTTAACAAACTCTACATTAGTCAAAGAAAATTTAGATACACAAGCTAATTGATCACTTCAATGCAGGTATATTTTGGTTTTTGACGATATATGGAGGTTGGGAGCATGGAGTGAATTAAAAAATGCATTTCCTGATGATATCGGACGTGGCAGTAGAATAATAGTGACTACACGTTTCCACGACATCGCTCAGGAATGTACATCTGAAAGCAAGTATAGTCTTGTTTTTGAACTTCCACTGCTCACAATAGACGATGCTTTCAAGCTCTTTTGCATGGTGGCGTTCCCATCAGTTGATTTGAATTGCTATCCACCTAGTTTGGTGGAAATTTCTAATAAATTCGTGAAAAAGTGCAAGGGCTTACCACTTGCAATTGTCTCTGTAGCTGGCCTTCTAAGAATGAAGAAACATGTGGAATGGAATCAAGTGTATAATAACCTCGGTCAGCTGATGATGAGATCAAAGGGTAAGCTTGAAGATTTGAAATGCATTATATCACTAAGTTACACAGACTTGCCTTTCCATCTTAAGTCTTGTTTCTTGTATTTATGCATTTTCCCTGAGGATTACTCTATTCGTCGTCGACAACTTCTTCAGCTTTGGGTTGCTGAAGGATTTGTTGAAAGAAAGGGCATGAGCGCTGACATGACAATGGAAGATATAGCAATGGGATACCTTGATGAGCTGATCAACAGGTGCTTGGTTCAAGTCGAATCATTTGGTATGTCTGGACGAGTGAAGACCTGTCGAGTCCATGACGTTGTACGTGAGTTCATCATAGCAAAGGCTGAAGAACAAGGCTTTGTGACGACACACTTGGACAGGAAAGGGCTCTGTGACCATAGTCAAGTGATTGGACGACGCCTATCATGCCTTGATGATACGGAGAATGTGTTTAATTTGTTAGAAGAGAAGGAAAGCTTATTTTCTCATCTTCGGTCATTCATTTCTTTTGATCAGAGATATCGTTATTCTCGTAGAGCTAGTAGGATTATTTGCAGATTTAAGCTTTTGAGAGTTCTCAAGGTAGAAGCAGGGCACTATGAAGGAGGAATTATCTCACACAAACTATCACATTTGAGGTATCTATGTTTAGGGGGATTGAGTCAACGACAACGACTTACTCTTGGAATATCCTATGGAAGGTTTAAAGACCTTGAGGTGCTCGAAGCGAAAGGTATCACCATCCTCCGTAAAGAATTGAAGGAGATATTCAAGCTAAAGCGCCTCCGCTATCTTTCTGTTGGGTTTCTAGATTTGTCAGCAGTGGGGATAGAAAAGTTGAGTAACCTGGAGCATCTTTCAAGGGTGTACGTAAGTGGACGAGAAAGTTGTGGTGTCCTAGGAATGTTAACCCAAATGAGGAAGTTGAGAGTGCAAGGACTCAAGGAGGAAGATGGCATTCATTTCTGCGCTTCCATTCAGAAGATGAAGTACCTACGCTCCTTACGTCTGTCGTCTTCATCACGTCTTCACTTATCACGTCTTCACTTATCACGTTTTCCGTGTTTACCACGTTTAAAACGTGTCCGTAAACGTCTTAACTTGCATAGTCTAAGGTTCCCTCCACAAAGTCTGGAGAAAATATACTTAGAAGGAGAGATGGACAAATTTCCTCTTTGGTTTTCCAAACTTCCAAACCTTATCAAGTTGACACTCAGTAGCTGCAACATAAGAGATGAATCTTTGCTCAAAAGTCTTCAAGACCTACCGTGTTTAGCAAAGCTTCGACTATGGCCTAAAGCATTTGTGGGAGAAGAGTTGTATTTTGAAAAGGGAGGATTTGCAAGTCTCAAAGAATTGGTATTTAAGGATTTACCAAACATGAAGAAGATGATAGTGGAGGAAGGAGCAATGCCTTTGCTAGAAAAGTTGAGTTTCCATGAATGTGAATTACAAAATGCCCCACTGGGAATCGAATACCTCACTGCTCTCAAGACAATAGTTATAAGAAGAATGCCAGAGAGGTTTATTGATGAAATCAGAAACCAAGTCTGGAAAACTGGGCATACTCCACCGGTGGTCCAGAAAGGTGCTTATTTTTAGCCGTGGTTGTGATTTTGTGATGTAATTTATATTCTTCATGTATTTCAAATGTTTGATTATTTGCTTCACTCAAGTTTTAATTTTGTAATACGAATTTTGTTACCACCACATGTACCTTTTTTTTTTGCACCACATAAATTTGATCCATTCAATTTTAAACTTCTGATTAGAAGTTTGGTGCTTCATATTGGATCTAAAGTGGCTACTTCTTGTTATGTTCATCAGTTTCAATAAACTATGTCTTTGCGACTCGATTGACTAGTTTCAACCTTATTGGTACGTCGTCTACACTAGCACCGGTCTGATTTTTTGCCAAGGACACATTTTCAATTATATATGGCTTGCTCTGATTACTGCAAGGGTCTGCCAAAATCCCCCTTCCCCCATTTCTAGTAATGAAGATATCCCTATGTCAAAATTGTATAACAATGGTCACGACAATGTGATTGTCAGCAAGAAATCAATAAAAATGTTCAAATTCAGATTTCTCTGTCACTCAACTACTGAGGAACACTGGTAAAAACAAACCCATGACGAATCGCATAGATGCTATTATTTGAACGAAAATGAGTACAAATCATGAGGACAACCAAAAGTGAATAGTAATTTCCCAAATTCAAAGTAGAGCTCTTGGAGATTAGATGCTTACTGTCACAATGATGATAAGGTAAATCTGTTTCTCTTTGTGAAAAAAATGAATTTTTTGATGTTCGAAGTTTTAACAAATTAAGTTTTTGGATGGTATGGTGTGGTTTATAGAAAGCTATTTAGTTGATTTGATTAACCTGGGCTGTTTACTTTGCATTTTTTTTTCAGACTCTGGACTATATCCTTGTACATTAATTTTCAATTTCCAAATATAATAACAAATGAGCCATTTAGTGGTAGTGCCGCTTCCTCAGCTCGACTGAAGATGAACTTGCCTGAAACCAATGATCATCAGCGAGTAAACAAAATGCTTCATATTATATCAAGAGGGCACCTTGTGGGCATTCATGAGTTGTGGATGACAAACATTCATCATCATCCCATTAAGCATTCAAATACCATGACCATCATGCATTGGATGGTTTTCATCTTCTTTATATCACCTTCTTTATGTTGCATTGTGTTGTTGTTGGTATTGAATGGTACCAGAGTGGCTGCCTTTGAGGGAGGACATTTAGACGAGGCTAGGCCACCATGGTGGTGGCACACAGGACATTTTTTGTTTTTTTCAAGCATTAGGATTTCTTCTATTTGATCTAGAGGCACTGATCTTACGGAAAAAATAGTTTCCTAGACAAAATAATAAATTTCCTACAATCAGCTACATAGGAAAAGAATTAGGCAACGAATATTCTACACCACCAAAAATATTGTCTCACATTGTTACACTCTCCCACACCACCTGTTTTATTTCTCAAACCACCATTGTTTTCCCACATCACCTATATAAATAAGCAAACAAATTTTTTCTCTTCTCCCATTTCAAAATCGAAACGCAGTGGTCTCCCCCATCCAAATCTTCGTCTTGCAAAAACGCAAAACGCAAACAACAATTTTCTCCCTCGTTTTGCATCTTCCCTTTTCTTAGTTCGATTGCTTCATGACTGGGCAAATATTTTGACTCCTCCGCAACCCCTCGGATCCATTCTTCACTTCGTCTCAGATTTCGACTCCAACACTTTTGAAACAAGCTTTCAAGTTATTCATTTCTTGCAAAAAAATTCAATAAGTTAATATTGTTAATGATGCGTCCAAAAATCGTCATTCTGTGAGTTTGACCTGCAAAACCACTGTTAGATCGTCAATGACCACCTTTTTTTATGGCCGAAGGCACTCCGATACTTAAGTCAGTAACTATGTTGCTGAAAAATTGATGTCTTCGGAATGTTAGGTGAGTTGCAAGCTTCATATCCACTAACATCACCACTCCGTATATTCTATATAAAGAGAGATTAGAGCTCTATGTTCTCACACACTTGGCACAACTCTTTTTTTTCCTCGTCCGATTTCTTGTCTTGCACTCTCAGCGGAGCATTCCAATCATTCATGCCACTTCTAAAGAACAACGAATCTTCATTTTCATCTTAATGTGGTTTGTAAAAGAGTATTCTTGTGGTAACATGCATTTTAACATCAACCTAACATTTCGCCAAAATCGAGCAGTTAATCTTTTTAATTTCCCGCTTTTTTTTCTATAGCATTTTAAAATTGGAATGTTACTACAACTTGAACTTTTCGTAGCACAAAGTATAAAAATGCTATAATAAAATGCTATTAATGGGCACTTGTGGTATAGCAATGATTATTGTCACTACAAAAAAAAATTCAATTCAGCAACGGCTAAAAACCGTTGCTAATTGTCAAAAAACCGTAGCTAAAATGAATTAGCAATGGCTCAACAACCGTCGCAATACCATTGCTATTTTAATCGTCACTATTTGAATCAGCAACAGTAAACTATCCCGTAGCTAATTCGCAACGGCTAAAAACCGTCGCTAACTCGAACAATTCCATCGCTAAAAGCTGTTTAAAATTTGGGTTAAGGCTGTCGCAAATTGAAAAATAGCGACGGTTTTTGCCGTGGCTATTTATGTCGTCGCTAAGTTACACATCCAATTGACAAAACAGCCACGGTATTTGCCGTCGCCATTTAGGAACAGCTTTGAAGTCGTCGCTAAGTTCCAAATCATATTGACAACTTCCAGAGATCAACAAATTGCATCTGTGAAGATGTCCAAAATGTCCAATTTGCATAATGTCTTGTCTAATTTATTCTTTATTGAGAAAAGTGGTAAAATTTGCATAATGTCTTTGTCTAATTTGAGAAAAGTGGTAAAATTACATTTTTTTATTCATGTCTTGTCTAAAATGTCCAATTTGCATAATTGCATCTCTGATATAAATTATAAAAAAAAAAAAAAAACATGCTTATTGTTGTGGGAAGATTTCTGTAAATCAATGTTATTGGAGGCAAAATGGATACGTATAGAATATCTATATATACATAAAGAATCTATACAAAAATTACAAAAATTATACAAATTTTTTTTTATTCGATCTATAGAATATCTGAGATCAGATCTAACTGATCTCCGAGATTTGAGATTTGAGATATCTTGCATCTAGGGAAAGGCGGGGAAGGGAGGGGAGAGGGAGGCTGCCGCGGCTGGGGTCTTCTTTGCCACAACGGACTTCTCCTATGTGGGTTTTTTCTCTGCGGGCTTCTTCTCTGCTTTGGGTGCCATTGGTAGTGATGAGAAACAGAGAAATTTTTTGAGGATTGAAGGTTGATGAAAAAGGTTTGGTTGAGAGAAAATTTATATAGAGAGACAGGTACTTGAAGGGGATTGGTTGAGTTGGTTTCACGCGGATCGGTGATGTGGTTTGGTTTAGTGCATTGGATTGAGCTAAAGTTTTTGGGTGTTATTGACGGTTAAGATGAGGTTTTATTTTTGTGGTATATTTTTTTTCAAAAAAAAATCAATTAGCGACGGTTTTTAGCCGTAGCTAAATGTTTTTGTATATATATATAAATTTTTTTCAAAAAAATCAATTAGCGACGGTTTTTTGCTGTAGCTAAATGTTTTTGTTTATATACTTTTTCAATCAATTAGCGACGGTTTTGTTGCTGTAGCTAAATGTTTTAGTGTATATTTTTTATTCCAAAAAATCAATTAGCAACGGTTTTTTGCCGTAGCTAAATGTTTTTGTGTATATATTTTTTTTTTCAAAAAAATCAATTAGGGACTGTTTTTTGCCCTAGCTAAATGTTTTTGTATATATTTTTCAATTAACAACGATTTTTTGCCGTAGCTAAATGTTTTGTGTATATTTTTTTATTCAAAATTCAATTAGCGGCAGTTTTTTGCCGTAGCTAAATGTTTTTGTGTATATATATCTTTTTCAAAAAAAAAAAAATCAATTAGCGACGATTTTTTGCCGTAGCTAAATGTTTTTTTTTATATATTTGTTTTTCAAAAAATCATTAGCTATACGGTATAATACCGTAGCTAATGATTTTTATTTTTAAAACTTAGCGACGGCTTATGTGCCGTAGCTAAGTTTTTTAAAAAGAATCTATTAGGGACGGCAAAAACCGTAGCTACCAACTTTTCTTTGTAAAACTTAGCGACGACTAAGATACCGTAGCTAATAAATGAATTAGCGTCAGTTTTGTGTCGTTGCAACATAATTAGCGACGATTATTTGTCGTCGCAAAATAATTAGCAAATGTTTTTTATGATTATGGGTTGCGTCAGCTATCAAAAGCATTAGCGTCGGATTTTTGCTGTCGCAAATCGTATAATTAGCGATGGTATCAAAATACCGTCGCTAGTAACTGTAGCTATTGAAGCTTTTCTTTTGTAGTGTGTTTTCATTAAGGTTATGGCTATATATTTCAATTTGATACTTAACTGTGTACACAATGTTGTTTTACTGGGTTTGCATAATCTTGAAATTAAGGTTCTGCTGGGTTTACTGTTATGCAATTCGATGAACTTGAAAAGGCATATGGGCTAAAGTGCAAAAGCATTTAAAATACAATAATGCATAAGAATTTGTTTTTTTTTTTGTTTTTTTTTATTCAACTCTTTCAAAAGATAGGATTCACCACTACAAGCCTAGACAAAAAAAAACTCAGTCTTTGTACCTTTTGTTTTCTTTCCTAGTTCTATTGAATTTTCGGGAACACAAGCTGGTATCTTTGGTGTGGCGCCTCTTATTCATCTTTCCGTCTGACATAGCCCCTAAATCCAAATCATTGTTCGCTGCCTGTGGGCCAAGCTCAGATTCTGAGTTGACTGCATCACTATCCTCACTAGTACTTTCGAGTGTATCGCTATTCAATTTTAGCAGTCGAAGTAGCCTATTTTCTTTGAACAAAGATATAACCTTATTAAAGTTGTCTCCGATTCTTTTATAATCCGGGGAAGTTTTGACAGCGTATTTGTCAAAATGTTTCTTTAACCTGAGCAAAGACTGAAACTCATCATCCGAGGGATCCTGTACTTGCTAACCCTGCATAGCATCCCCTAGCTCTGAGCTAGTAGCACCAAGGTGCCCCCCAGATGAGTAACTGAAACCAATTGTGCCGACTGAATTCCAACATCACCGGTTTCAATATGATGAGGTTGTCTGAAGACCCGCCCTTCCTGCTCATTCCCGACTGCCACGGGTACTGACAAGTGTCCAATGGTCGCGGGTTGTGGTCGCCTAGCATGTTCTGCTGTCAACTGTTCCAGCACTGTCGGCTTCGCCATTCCAGCCCCTGCTTCTTGTGTAAATACAGTCGGCCTGGTCTGCTGCGTAATAGAATCTGATCGAGGAGAAACCACGCCAATTACGGGAGAGAATTCTCCGAGAGAATCAAGCGCTTCCTGGGGTAACATGTCCCCTGTTTTGGGACAGTGATCTGGCTGGGGCGAAACTTCCCCTGTTTTGATGCAGGGCCGAAACTGGGATGAGACGACTTCCCCTGCTTTGATGCAGGGCACAGGCTGGGACAAAACTAGATCTGGTTGGGGCAATCCTGAATCAGCATGCCCAACTTGGCCCTCGCCGTTTGAGTCACTCATCGCACCTTGCGAGGCTACCGCATGATTATGTTGAATTTTAATGTTTTTGTTCGTGTCATCGAAATAAACACTCTTCGCCCCTGAATTGACATCATCCTGTTGTTGAAATGGATGTGCCTGATTGCCAATAACATTTGCAATCTCCGAAAATGTATACCCCGCCTTCAGAAGGCATTCTTCAGTGGATTCTTGCCTAGCCGCGACACGGTCATGAGCCATGTTCTTACCCACCAGTTGCTCCGCTGAAGCGTCCTCATCTTCATTTTCTGTAAGGGTCTCAAATTTGTTTGACATCTCCACCTTTACCGGTTTGTTGTTCAATAAGTTCGCCTTATTCATGGCCTCCTTGATCTCCTCTCCTTTATCATTTTTAGCACCACTCGTGCCCACATCAGATTTTGCACCTTTGTTTTTATGAGCTACTGGAACATACTGTTGCTTAATAACCTTGGTCTCCACCTTATGGTTCTCATGTTTCGCTTCTTGTCCACTGTGGGATGTTTTCACATGTCCCTTGAGACCTAGCTTTTTCCTGCAAAATTCGTCATGATGTCCTAGCAAAGAACAATAGTCACAGTATTTGAAACCCGAGTATTCAATTTGCTGCCAGAAACCCCTATTATTAGACCTATATATCAATCCAAATCCTATTCGGTAACTTTCTGCCAACGTCATCTCCACGCAAACACGGGCAGAACCCGGACGTAATAAACAACGGGTATGGTCATCCATACGTAAGAAACCACCAAAACAATTCACAATAGCTTTTAAAAGAGGATGATGAAATAAATGCAAAGGCAGGTTAGGCAACTCTACCCACAGTGGAACCGAGACTGGATCTGCTTTCAGACTGAAACCATCATGCCAGCGAAAGGCTTTGAAACGCACTCCTCAGATCAATAATGAGTCCCTTGACAATAATTTCTTTGCTTCCACTTCAGACTGAAGCTAGACGAGAACGTGTCGTTGATCAAGAAGACCTAGAGAAAAGTCACCTAATATCCCCCAAGTTCGATGAATAGAATCTCGTATATCGTCCAATGTTGGCCGGTAACTAGAGAACTTTAAAACTATCACGTGTTGTTCCATGAAAGCCTCTCCACGGGATTCATCAGAAGCCGTAAGCCCAATGGCTGGCTCTCCTTCTTTCCGGAATCTTGTTCCCTCCACATGTGACTCCTTAACATCATCCACAAGAATTTTTCCAATTATTTGGGCGAAAGAGAGTTTGGAGCCTCTTCCGGGGGTTCCTTGCCCCCCAAGGGAGGAAAGGAAGTGTTGACGACGAAGGGAGCCGTCATGTTGCAAAGAATCTCGCCAGCCCTTTAGAAAAAACAATGCATCAGGAATAATGCAATAGGCCAAGCAATGGCCAAGCAAAACCAATCAAAAGCCAAGGGAAAACAGGCCAAGCAGTAGGCCAGAATTCGCCAAGCAATGCAACACAGCGATGCGACAAAATGATGCAACAAAGCAATGCAACAAATCAAAGCAACCGGCAGTTCGTCCAACCAAGCAATGGATAGGCAGAGTCTGTCGCCCAGGCAGAGACGACCAGGATCAACCAAACAGGACGACGGCCTAGCGCCGGCGGCACAAGAACGACGCCCTAGATGTTCCTTGCATAAGAATTTGGTTGTTTTGTTGGTTAATAAGCATCCTTGCGATTAAGAATTCGTTTCCTTTTTGTCTTTGTTTTGTTTCTTTAAATTTTTAATTGGCAAGGGAAAATGATTTTATTGTCAAAGGTGGAACTAACCAAATTGGGAGAATTCATCAGCCAGGCCACATAAACTAATTACAACCTTTCAAAGTGAGAAATCAAATAGGGCGAGACCATTCTGTCACGATCTGATCTAGGTGAAACAATATCAACATAACTACCAGCACGACTTTAAAACATATTGTGTCATGTAAATTCAAACTCGTACATATATAGCACATCTCCATCCCTCAATCAGGTGATGTGGGACTATAACACCGAGGTAGCTAGCCTCTGAGTCCGCCCACACTTGGTAGCCTGCTAGCCTTAGAGCCTGTCCACACAAGATAGCTTGTCAGCCTCAGAGCCCGCCCACTCAGGGTATTACATTGCCCCGGGCAAATAAATAAGTAATATATGTTTTAAATTGCTGTAAAATGTTTAAATTTTTTGCATATGGGACTATATAAAAAATTTACAAGTTGAATAATCAACTCGTACTAACATTTACAAAGTATACACAAATTAAAATGAAAAATCATTATTTGCTGCAGAAACAATCCATCAAAATTCAAGAGAAGGCAAGAAATGGAAAAGAGTGTTGTGAGCTTTCTAGTAGAAACATCGGGTTCCTTGGCTGTTCAAGAAATCAGTATGCTGAAAGGAAAAATATGGCCTCAACAGTTGGGAGCTCTAAGGTTCTACTTCTCAAACTACAGATGTCAAAGAAAAACGTGATCCTCAGAATGATGCTCTTTTCGTCAAGGAGGTTCAACTCGTGGGCATCAATGATTCAAGAGACAAACTGGTTCGGTGGCTGGTCAGTGGTGATCAGCAAAGTTCGGTGTTTTCAGTGTATGGGAGGTTGGTTTGGGAAAAACAACCCTAGTAAAGAAAGCTTTTGACAACCAATCTGTCATGAGGCACTTTCCTTACCGTGCATGGGTTACGGTATCTGAGACGTTTGAAGTAAAACAGTTACGGTATCTGAGACGTTTGAAGTAAAATAACTGTGGATAGCTTTTATTGAGCAAATACTTAATGAAAAGGAGAAGACAGAGAAGAAAGAAGAATTAAAAGACATGGACGCAAACAAATTGAAGGAAATGCTACGGACTGTTCTAAAAGGAAACAGGTATATTTTTGCCTTTTTATCTTTCCTTTCGTTTTTTTAATAAAGGCATATAACGACCTCCAAATCTCTCCATTAATGTCAAAGACAAATTAGATGCACAAGCTTATTCACCACTTCAATACAGGTATATTTTCGTTCTTGATAATATATGGAAGTTGGGAGCATGGAATGATTTAAAAAGTGCATTTCCTGATGATACTGGTTGCGGCAGTAGGATAATAGTGACTACACGTTTCCACGACATTGCTCAAGAATGTATTTCTGAAAGCAAGTATAGTCTTGTTTTTTAACTTCCACAGCTCACACCAGACGATGCATTCAACCTCTTTTGCAAGGTGGCATTCCCAACAAATGATTTGAATTGTTGTCCACATAGTTTGGTGGAAATTTCTAAAAGAATCATGGAAAAGTGCAAGGGTTTACCACTTGCAATTGTCTCTGCAGCTGGCCTTCTAAGAATAAAGAAACATGTGAAATAGAATCAAGTGTATGATAACCTTGGTAAGCTGATGAGATCAAACAGTAAGTTTGAAGATTTGAACTGCATTATATCACTGAGTTATACAGACTTGCCTTTCCATCTCAAGTCTTGTTTATTGTATTTATGCATTTTCCCTGAGGATTACTCTATTCGTCGTCGACAACTTCTTCAGCTTTGGGCTGCTGAAGGATTTGTTGAAAGAAAGGGCCTGAGTACTGACATGACAATGGAAGACATAGCAATGGGATACCTTGATGAGCTGATCAACAGGTGCTTGGTTCAAGTCGAATCATTTGGTGTGTTTGGACGAGTAAAGACATGTCAAGTCCATGACGTTTTACGTGAGTTCATCATAGCAAAGGCTCACGAACAAGGGTTTGCGACACACTTTGACAGGAAAGGGCTACACAATAATCATGTGATTGGACGGCGCCTATCAAGCTTTGATGATGTGGCAAATATGTTTATGTTGTTAGAAAAGAACAAAAGCTTATTTTCTCATCTTCGGTCATTCATTTCTTTTGATCAGACAATTGGTTATTCTCTTAGAGATTATAAGATTATTCGTAGATTTAAGCTTCTGAGAGTTTTCAAGGTAGAAGCAGATGATTATAGACCCCCAGAAGCAATTATCTCACACAAACTATCCCATTTGAGTATCTATGTTTAGGAGGAGGGTCAAGCTCATTTTCTCTTCCAATATCCTATGGAAGGTTTACAGACCTTGAGATGTTCGAAGCGAAACGTTTGAAATTCAACGGAAACCAATTGAAGGAGATATTCAAGCTAAAGCGCTTCCACTATCTTTCTATTAGAATTCTATATTTGTCAGCAATAAGATATTACAGAGAGAGGGACCTCGAGCCCCCCAGGCAGATGATGAGCTGATCCTTACGATTTCTGGAACACAGTCTGGGGCACAGCAGTCGGGGTGTCAAAATGGTAAGCATGAATTGCTCAACTCTGATAAGATGTTCTCTGCTTCTCCCATCCCAAATCAGCTGGTAGGCGTGGAACCAGGGGTAGCTATCACAAAGATAACCGAGAACATGGGCCAAGACGCACTAAAAGAAAGTGAGGAAAAATGCAGGGAAGAGGTTGATGCAACCTCAAAATCAACTTCTATACTCTTGAAGTATGACGAGAGACAACTGATGGAAGATAGGGGAAAGATCCAACAGCGTCTATGGATTGGCTAACACCCCAAGTCATCAATGTTTTGAATTCAGAAATTGCAAGAATATGCAGGGTTGCATTGGCCACCAAAATTAAAAGCTTACCTGAAGTGAAAACAACAAAAGTGGGGCAAAACACTATTGAAGAAGAACATGAGGTTACCACAATACAGCCTCCCACCGAATATGTTCCTCGAAGGTCTTCTTGAAGCAAGAAGACAAATCTTAAATTCAGGTAACTGATGATGATAATACAGGTAGAATGGAAATGCTTATTAGAACCTTGTAGAGATGCTAGATTAATTAGTGCTAGCATTCAATGGTTTATATATCATGATTCATTGTGTTTCGATTCTTTACGACGACTTCTCATACATCCTGGGGCCCACATTGGGTATAAATCAGGTTATGAGAATGCTTAAAGGATTGATTGGTAATTACGAGGAAGAAAAGTTATAACAGGTTTATCATGCAACCACTTTAGTAGCAGAACACTTTGCAAGGTTACTCCCTAACCTGGAGACGGTGAATCTAGAACTAATTTGGTTCTTTGTTGAAGCTTTGAAGCAAGTTTATTGTTTTGTAGATTATGAAATGAGTGAATGTATGAGTGATTGTAAACTTTATCATCATCATTTTTTATTAATATAAGATTCGAGAATCCTAAAAACTCTATCTCGCTTTCCAAAAAAAAAAAAGCTAGAAAAGTTGACTAACCTCGAGCATCTTTCAACAATGCTTATAATTGGAAAAGAAAGTTCAGGTGTCATTAAATGTCTAGGAAAGTTAACACAAATGAGGAAATTGAAGTAATAGAAGTCAAGGAGGACGATGGCGCTCATTTCTGCACTTCCTTTATGTCTGTTTGGCGGCTCACGTCTTGACTTACATAGTCTAAGGTTTCCTCCACAAAGACTGGAGAAAATAAAAATTGTAGGATGGATTGACACATTTCCTCTTTGGTTTTCCAAACTTCCAAACCTTATCAAGTTGACACACGATGACTGCATCATAAGAGATGAATCTTTGCTCAAAAGTCTTCGAGACCTACCTTCTTTAGCAAAGCTGACACTACTGCAGGGAGCATTCATGGGAGAAGAGTTGTATTTTGAAAAGGGAGGATTTGCAAGTCTCAAAGAATTAATATTTTACAAAGTACGACAAATGAAGAAGATGACAGTGGAGGAAGGTGCAATGCCTTTGCTGTAAAAATTTCATTTCATAAGCTGTAAGGAATTACAAAATGTCTCACTGGGAATCGAATACCTCACTGCTCTTAAAACAATAAATATAAGAGCAATGCCAGGGAGGTTTAACGATGAAATCAGAAAGCAAGTCTGGAAACCAGGGCATACTCCACTGGTGGTCCAAGAGAGTTTCCTCTATTGGTAGCTATTTTGCTTTTGCTTCTTTATCTTTAGTTCTGCTTGTGATGTAATTTCTTCATGTATTTTGAATCCTTCATTATTTGCTTCATTTAGTTTTAATTTTGTAATACAAATTTTCTCAGCACTATATGTACTTGATCCATTTAATTTTAAAGTTCTGTATAGAAATTTGTTGCCTTATACTGGATCTAAAGGGGATACTTCTTGTTATATTCATCAATTTTCTGCACTGTAAATCATCTATCTCTCGTTATCAACCTTAATGGTCACTGCTGCAGTGATTTGTATTTTCCGTGGTGGAGTAATGCACATGAATGAATAACAAGTTTTTTCTTCAGTTTGGTACTGTAATCAGGAGCACTTACTGATCAGATTATTGTATGATTAGAGATTACTTGTCTAATAATGTGTGGAAATGATCCTGTCTCCTCCGTTGTCTACAGCTCTATGTGATGTGATTTATAATTTCAAGGATTTATAGACTGTCGATGGAATTACATTGTTTCTTTCCACTGTTAGCTTTCTTATCAAATTTTAGATGAACAACAACAACAAAAAATTGTTAATTGCCAGAATTTATTGGAGTCTGTGATGCAATATATGGTGCTAAGCAATTTTTTTTTTGGAAAGTGAGCGGGGGTTATTTAGGATCTTCAAACCTGAAAAAAGAAGGTGAAGTTACATTCAAGAGTAAATCGTGTGAATGTGAACAAGATAAAAGACCACAATAGACTATTTTTGTTATATGTTTATCCTCGAAACACGCTCGAACCTAATTGGTACTTGCAAGTAAAAGTAAGAGTCTAGCAATCAGTAACAGTAAATAGACAAGATATACGTGGTTCGGCAATGTGCCTACATCCACGGGACAACGACGAGCTTCTTTATTATGAAAGAGTAATCTGATAAGTACAAACTCTTGAGAACAGTTTCCAGTTCTCTCAACTCTCAATCTGAAAGTAATCCGTTATACTCACGGATTGTACCGTTCTTCCCTACACTTTCAATACAAAGAAAAATCAGCAGATTCTCTTCAGTTTTCTGCCTTGGTAATACTCAAACCTTACCTTGAAAACTGTGATCAATGGCTGCGAATAAATTCCTGTTTTCTGTCAATAAAAACAGCCCCAATATTATGTTTTCTCTCGATAAAAACTAGCCCCAATACCCTGTTTTCTGCCTCAGAAAATACAATCCTTAATCCCTGGAATAGGCTGATATTTATAGCAATTGTTGCTTCCTATTTTGAGTCCTAATAGGACCTGAAAATCCATCTGTGTCCTTGTTTGAATACAAAAGAAAACCTGTATGCCTGATCTGTATATGACTTCTGAATTAGAATAGAAATCCCTATAGAATAGGGATCCTATTTTATAAGATCTGCATTTTGTCACATATATAGCAATCCTATTCCATTTCAAACTTTATGGATTGAAATTGTGAGCCACGAAATCCCACAATCTCCACCTTGGCGAACAATTTCAGGACACACCTCCATCAGCTCATACATCTCCACCTTGGCATGAAATCCCCAGCCAAGGTAACCTGCTCGTCGTCGTCTTCCCGGCCTAAAGGCCGTCCACCCCTAAGGGCCATGCCCCCGTGGGGCATCAACATTGAGAGAGTCTGATCAAGTTGAGACAGTGCTCCAACTTGACCCTGGGTACTACCTTCGTCAACATATCAGCTGCATTCTCCTTTGTATCAACTTTCTCTAGTATCACGACTCTGTCCTCGATGATATCTCTGATAAAGTGAAACCTGACATCAATATGTTTGGTCCTCGCATGATGAACCTGATTCTTTGCCAAATGGATGACACTCTGACTATCACAAAGAATTGTAATATCCCTCTGAGTAACACCCAAATCTTTAACCAGACCTCGAAGCCATATAGCCTCTTTCACTGCCATATACTCTGCCTCTGTAGTAGACAACGCAACAACTGACTGTAACATGGACCGCCAAGATATAGGACCCCCTGCCAATTTAAAACAGTAACCTGTAGTAGACCGACGCCTGTCCAAATCTCCTACATAATCTGAGTCAACATAACCTGTCACAGCTGAAACTGACGATCTCTCATAGACCAAACCGACATCCAATGTGCCTCGAAGATACCTCAAAATCCACTTGACTGTCTGCCAATGGATTTTGCCTGGATTAGCCATGTATCGACTAACCAAACTCACTGCGTGTGCAATGTCGGGACGTGTGCAAATCATGGCATACATCAAGCTGCCAACCGCACTAGCATAAGGAACCTGTGACATGTATTCCTTCTCTGCTACAGTAGTAGGGGACTGCAAACCAGAGAGCCTGAAGTGAGCTGCCAAAGGAGTACTGACCGACTTGGCCCTATCCATGCCAAATCTATGAACTACCTTCTCAAGATATTGCCTCTGCGACAAAGACAATCTACCAAGTTTCATGTCCCTCACTATCTCCATCCCGAGTATCCTCTTCGCTGGACCCAAATCCTTCATCTCAAATTCATTGCTCAACTGAACCTTTAGTAGCTCTATCTCACGCTTACTCCTAGCAGCAATAAGCATATCATCCACGTAAAGCAATAAATAGATGTAGGAACCATCTCGAAGCCTCCTGAAATAAACACAATGATCATACTGACTTCGTGCGTACTTTTGCTTCAACATAAAAGTATCAAACCTCAAATACCACTGACGAGAAGACTGTTTCAACCCGTATAGAGACTTTTTTAGTTTGCATACCCTGTTTTCCTTCCCAGCAATAGCATATCCATCTAGCTGAACCATGTAAATATCCTCTTCCAGATCACCGTGCAAGAAAACAGTCTTGACATCTAGTTGCTCGAGCTCTAAGTCATACTGCGCCACCATAGCTCACAGGACACTGAAAGAAGTGTGTTTAACCACCGGAGAGAAAACCTCGTTATAATCCACACCTTCTGTTTGTGCAAATCCTTTTGCTACCAATCTTGCCTTGAATCTTACACCTGCAGAATTCCCTTTGGAATCTGGAATGTCATCTTTCAGAGTGTACACCCACTTGCATCCTATCGCCCGTTTTCCCTTTGGAAGTGTCACCAGCTCCCATGTATGATTTTTGTGAAGAGACTGTATCTCCGCCCGAACCTAATTGGTACTTGCAATAGACTATTTTTGTGAACAAGATAAAAGACCACAATAGACTATTTTTGTTATATGTTTATCCTCGAAACACGCCCGAACCTAATTGGTACTTGCAAGTAAAAGTAAGAGTCTAGCAATCAGTAATAGTAAATAGACAAGATATACGTGGTTCGGCAATGTGCCTACATCCACGGGACAACGACGAGCTTCTTTATTATGAATGAGTAATCTGAGAAGTACAAACTCTTGAGAACAGTTTCTAGTTCTCTCAACTCTCAATCTGAAAGTAATCCGTTATACTCACGAATTGTACCGTTCTTCCCTACACTTCCGATAAAAAGAAAAATCAGCAGATTCTCTTCAGTTTTCTGCCTTGGTAATACTCAAACCTTACCTTGAAAACTGTGATCAATGGCTGCGAATAAACTCCTGTTTTCTGTCAATAAAAACAGCCCCAATATTCTGTTTTCTCTCGATAAAAACCAGCCCCAATACCCTGTTTTCTGCCTCAAAAAATACAATCCTTAATCCCTGGAATAGGCTGATATTTATAGTAATTGTTGCTTCCTATTTTGAGTCCTAATAGGACCTGAAAACCCATCTGTGTCCTTGTTTGAATGCAAAAGAAAACCTGTATGCCTGATCTGTTTATGACTTCTGAATAAGAATAGAAATCCCTATAGAATAGGGATCCTATTTTATAAGATCTGTATTTTGTCACATATATAGCAATCCTATTCCATTTCAAACTCTATGGATTGAAATTGTGAGCCACGAAATCGCACAATTTTCACATTCACACTACCTAATTTAGATCAAAAAATAAAATTAACTCATGAGTTATGGACATGTATATATATACCTTTACATTTTTATCGAAATACTCCGTCCTCCATTTAGATAAAAGACCACACTACCTTCTTTTGTATCCTTTTGTATCAATGTATCGTGAAGATAAATAAGGAGCTCCCTTCATGAATGGTAAACCAATCTACTGAAGAAGAAAATATCAAGAATGGCGCTGAATCCAATCCCAGAATGGCTTCAGAAACTATGGGATTTATGGGATATAAGATTCTCTATTCAGTTCAGCCTTCTAATTCAGGCCATATTAATATTCATGGCTCCATTAAGGAAGAGGATGCCCCAAAGATGGGTAACTATTTCCATCTGGTTTGCTTACTTGCTGGCAGACGCTGTGGCTATCTTTTGCATAGGACTAATCTCTAACAGCCAAGGTGAAGGCGATGACCCTTGTTCGAAACCATTGTCTGGAGCCAAGACTGAAGTCCTCCACGCCTTTTGGGCCCCTTTCCTTCTTTTACACCTTGGTCGCCCAAACACTATCACCGCATTCGCACTGGAGGATAACGAGCTATGGATAAGGCATTTACTGGGTTTATTCATACAGTTAGTAGATGTCACTTATGTCATCCTGCTGTCTCTTCCAGAAAATAAGATTTGTCGTCCAACGTGTCTCATATTGGTGGTTGGACTCGTTAAATATGCAGAACGGAGTTATGCTCTTTATCTTGCAAGCTTGAAAAGCTTCAGAGAGTCATTGCTTACTCTTACAAAACCCGACCCTGGTCCAAACTATGCCAGGCTCATGTATGAATTTGCATGGATGAAAGGGAACCAAGTCGCTGCCAAGATCATAACAGTGAAAAAACCTGAGACAAATCAAGAAATAAACACTTCTATTGAAGAGGGGTCTAACCGCAGGGATGATCCAGATGATGTTGTCTTGGTGGAGAAGGCTTACTAGTTCTTCAACAAATTCAAAGGACTCATAGTGGACCTTATCTACAATTTTCATGACAGGGATGATAGCCGTAGATTCTTTAATGAAATTAACCAAGTAGAAAAGGCATTCAGAGTTATCGAAATTGAGCTTAGTTTCCTTTATGATGTACTCTACACCAAGGCTTCTATTCTTCCCTTCTTTTTTTTGGAAAGCGAGCTAGGTTTTAAGGACCCCAAAACCTTTATACAAATGAAACAAAAGCAAAAACAAAAATAAAAAAGAAACAAACTCTCACAAGAAAGAGAATTCTAGTGAGAGTGAACATGGTTACTAGGCCTATAGAAATCTTCAACTAGCATCGACCAAAGAAGAAACCCTTGTTTTTTATCCATGTCTCCTTTGTTAAGGAGGAAATGATTCAACCTTTGTACTTTTTGTTTGCTTTCTTAGCCCTAAAGGATTTTTGAGGGCAGAGACTAAAATCTTTAGTCCAAGATTTTGAAAACAAATTGCTTGCAACCTCTTTACTAGAAGGATCTTGCTCATGTTCCTCGTTACTACTCTGCTCATCTATTGTGGTGTTCTCTTTGTTCTGAGTCGGTGTGTGTTCACTTGCCTCCACATTAGCACTACGCTCAAGCATTGGGTTGATAAGAATCAATGGTTGTGGACTCTGTGTTATGACATCATTCTGGTCACCATTTATGTTATGCTCTGCCACATTGGCAGCTTCTATACTGGTCACATTCTCTGTTTTTCCTGTGATAGGCCCTGGACTCCCCTCTAAACTGGCTGGAGTCTTCGACTTGAATGTATGTCTACCCTTGGTGATCGTCTAACCATTGAAGTTTTGTCTTTCTATTGATTGGGTCCTACCCGTAGCTTGCCATACCATATTGTGGAAAGGTTACTTTCTTCGACTGATGGCTTCTACTTCAATTGTGGCAGCATTCTTTCTCTTTGGATTCAGTAACAAGGACATTGACGTCGATGTAACTTATGCATTGCTCACAGGTGCTACCAGCTTAGAGCTCATCGCTTTCGTGTATCTCATATTCTCTGATTGGACAATTGCCTTGCTAAAAAACTGGGTCCCCAACTCCAAGTTTTCCAAGTCATTGGTTTACAAAATGATCACAAGAAATATATTCTTCAGGAAATCCAGGTGGTCTGAATCTATATCACAGTTTAGTCTGTTAAATTTCTGCTTGTGCAAATGACGGAAATGGGTGGAGAATGTTGTGGAGGGTTTGAGACTAAAGAACCTTCTCGATGGGAGTCAGTACAAAACTCGTAAACCCCTCTCCCTTGAGTTAAAAAAATTTATCTTCCGAGAGCTAAAGAGTAAGTCCAAGAAAGCCACAGATTTACCTACTACCAAAGAGATATGTTCAAGTAGAGGTATGTATATTCTCAATGATTATGATGATAGGAAACACTTAGGTCGCGCTTTCAGGTTGAATATGATGCTAGCCTTCTGATGTGGCATATTGCTACTGACATACTTTATCATGATGATTCCACGACTGCTAGATATCCATCCGACGACAATCACTACAATATCTAGTATTGCACAGACCAGGTACAAAGACACTTGTGCAGAAGCGGAGAAGTTCTTTGGTGAACAGCAACGTTCTGTAGAACCTGAAACTAACAAATCAAAGTCAGTTCTGAAACTTATTGGTGAGTACAGATTGAAAGCCAAGAAAAAAGAATTGAAAGAAGCGTGTCAGAGTCGACTTCATGTGGACACATTGGTTAAGCCTTCGGAAGTGAAGGGAGATCAGAGTAAGTCTGTATATTTTGATGGGGTTATGCTGGCTAAAGATTTATAAGAATCCGTCCCTGATAAGTGGAAGATGATGAGCCAAGTGTGGGTGGAGTTGTTGTGTTATTCTGCGAGTCACAGCAGAGCTACTAACCATGCACAACATGTGAGTAGAGGTGGCGAGCTGGTTACTTTGGTTTGGTTGCTAATGGTTAATTTTGGCTTGGCAGAACAGTTCAGTATATTGGCTGGACATGGTGAAGCAAAATTTGTTATGCGAAAGTAGAACTATAATTAAATCAATGTACTATAATTTATTTTGTTAAAGACTTGAGCTACGTATGAGTTTTATGTTTAAATCCCCAGGCATATTCCATTCCACTGGCTTACTAAAGATGATACCTATTATACTATAATTGAGCCAATATTGCATTTATCTACCTTTTGCCTCCCCATGTATGTTTTCTATAAGTATTACGATTATTAAATAGAGTATTTGTTGGTGTACCATCTACGCTGGACACTTTGATTCATTATACATAACAATGATATTATTCCCAACTTGAACACTCAAGCACTGGGACGCCCCTCAATGTCACTGTTACCATCCACTAGGCATCACCAAACTTTCTACATGGCCAAAATGGCCTAAGACTGATGCCCAATTAACCTATAATAATTAAGCCAAGGTGAGCTGTGACAAACAAATACAGACTTTATCACTGCTGTGCACATTGTCAACTGTGCCCATTGTGAATTAAAAATGAACTCAAGCCAAAGACTTTCATCGTCTATCAGCTCAATTAATTTGACATCCACTCTTGTGAGAGGTCACGGGTTCATTGTATTTTATGTCATGTATCTTTCTCCTAATGGTAATGAAAGATGATTTGAGGTGTATTTATGTATCTCCCATATCCACCATTATTTTATAAAGATGAAAGATGGTTTCTATGGAAATACGGAATGATTGTGATATGTATGTTGTAGCAGACAATAAATAAAATAAAAATAAAAATAAAAATAAAATAAAAATAAAAATAAAAAATAAAAAAAAGAAAAGACATATACAGTAATCAAAGAAATGGATACAAGCACAAGCAGAGACAACACAATCCACATAAAGAACATGTAGGGTTTATATTAATTTATTTCTTCTTTTCACCAGGCTTTTAAGCTCTCTAGGTATATGTTGGGTGTAGTGGAAGAGTGGCTAGAATAATTGGAAGTTTGCAATGCTGCTGCTCGTGCAGATTAGAGAATAATTGGAAGTCATCAACATATTTTTCTTGAGAGATAAAAATCTCTCCTTCGGATTGCCGGATTGCCTCACTTGGATTCCAAGAAAATATTTAATGAGACCCAAGTCGTCATTTCAAAATCTTGCATCATGTTCTTCTTAAAATCTTCAACCATCTTTGTGTTTGTGCCCATATAAATTAAATCATCAACATAAAGGCATACGATGAGAAAATCAGTCATACCTACTTTCTTTATATAGAGTGATGGCTCACATGGACTTCTGTGGAATCCACTTTGGCTAAAATATCCGTCAATTTTACTGTTCCAAGCTCTTTTCCTTGCACCTCATAGCCTTGTGGTTGCTCCACATAAACTTTCTCTTCAAGTTCTCCATTAAGAAATGCTGACTTGGCATCCAATTGATACACCTTTAACTTCAATTGGGCAACTAATGCAAGAACAAGCCGGATAGTCTCCATACGAGCAACCGGTGCAAAGGTTTCGTTGAAGTCAATTTCGGGTTGTTGAGAATAGCCCTTTGCTACCAATTTTGCCTTGTGCTTTTGAATAGAGCCATCTTCATTGAACTTAGTTTTGAAGACCCAGTTCAAGCCAATCACCTCTTTTTCTTTTGGAAGATCTACAAGCTTCCAAGTCTTGTTTTTTTTAATGGTTGCAATCTCATCATCCATGGCTTTCCTCCATACATCTTCTTTGACAACTTCCTGAAATTTTTGTGGCTCACAAGAGAAGAAAGCAAAGCCACATGACTCATAAATGTCTGTTAAAGAGCGCATTTTTCCTGGTGCTGAATCTGGACTCTCTTGACTTGAAGATCCAGAATTTTGTGACCTTGTTGGAGTTGAGCATCCACTTGGATCAGATTGAGAGGAATGGGATCCTTCTTGGCTTGTCCATGGTTCCAGAAAATCAGTCACAGTAGGTGCTTTAGATGAGCTTTCTTCCTAACTCCATGCTGCCAATTCATTAAACAATACGTCTCTTGAAACTATTAGCTTGTTAGATCTCGGGTTGAAGAGCCGATATCCTTTGGACTCGTTGCTGTAGCCAATGAAAATATATTTCTCGCCTTTCCCATCAAATTTCTCTCTTTCTTGTGATGAAACTAGAGAGTAGGCGATGCAACCAAAAACTTTTAAATGATCAATGACCGACTTCCTTTTGCTCCACGCTTCAAATGGTGTCTTGTCACGCACCGCCTTTGTTGGTGATCTATTAAGAATATAGATCGCTGTATTGACTGCTTCAACCCAAAATTTGTTCGGAAGTCCTTTGCCTTTGAGCATACTTCGAGCCATTTCAACAATGGTTCGGTTCTTCCTTTCGACAACTCCATTTTGTTGGGGACTTTTTCTAATTGTAAGTTGTCTTTGAATGCCATTTTCCTTGCAATACTCCATAAAAGGACCATAGATATATTCTCCTCCACGATTAGTCCGTAGGGACTTAATTTCTTGCCCACTTTGTTTTTCTGCAAGAGCTTTGAACTGTAGAAAAACAGAAAAAGCTTCGGACTTTTGGTTGAGAAAGAATATCCACATCATTCTAGTATAATCATCAATAAAGAAAATAAAATATCTCTTACTGTTAAGAGATGGAGTTCTTGAAGGTCCACAAATGTCCGAGTGTACCAATTCTAATGGAGCTTTTGATCTCCAAGATGTTTTAGGAAAAGGAAGCCTATGCATCTTTCCATAAATGCACCCCTCGCATATTTTATTGTTCATTTCAATACATGGAAGTCCAACCACCATATTCTTTTGCTTCAATAGGTGCAGCCCCTTATAATTTAGGTGACCATATCTCAAATGCCATAACATAGTTGAGTCAAAACTTTCAGTTTTGAATGCAACTTTCTCAACTTGTGGCATAATGAGAGGGAAAACCTTGTTTCTGCTCATCTCAACTGTAGCCACCATGAGATTGTTTTTCTTTCAAAAATTCTGCATGTGCCTTCATCAAAAAACACTGAATAACCTTTTTGTAATAGTTGTCCAACACTTAAGAGGTTTTGAGACAGTTTTGGAATATAAAGAACATCACCAATGAGTTTTTTGTCACCTCCTTTTGTGTGGACAACAATGACTCCCTTGCCGTTAGCACTTTGAAGCTTTCCATCTCCAAGCTTCACTTGAGAGGTGAAATTTTGATCAAGCTCCACAAAGATCTCCCGATTTCCTGTCATGTGGTTACTGCAACCACTGTCCAAGTACCATGTATTGTGAGATTCATTTTGTATGCTCATACAAGAGAAGAATTGATCACCTTCATCTTGTGTGAAATTGGCTTCATCCTTTTCTTTTTTCTCTTGGAACCAACAATCCCTTTGAGAATGATTGGAAATTTAGCACCTTTTGCACCTATATCGGCAATCTTTGCTCTCATGATTGGTCCTTTTGCAAATTCGGCAAGGAGGAAAAGAATTACTAGATTTTTGCTGCCAATTTCCTCTTCTTTCCTTTCCTTTTCCGACGTCTTCATTTTGAGCTTGCTGTCCTTTCCCGAACTTTTGGTGAAAACCACCACGTTTGCCTTGTTCTCCTCTTGTTTGAGAAATTAATCTTGGATTGAAATGCTTGCTCCAAATGTTGACTTGAAGACCTGTTAATTCTTTGCTCATGTGTTTGGAGAGAACTCATTAGTTCATGCAAGGTGTAAGTTGATAGATCCTTTGATTCTTCAATGGCTGCAACAACATGATCAAACTTTGGTGGAAGACTACGAAGAACTTTTTGCACAATCTTCTTGTCCTCAATGGTGTCTCCACAGCTCCGAATTTGGTTCACAGTTTCAGCTACTTTAGAGAGGAAATCTTGAACACCTTCACTTTCTTTCATACCCATATTGTCGAATTCCCTCCAGAGTGATTGTAGTTTTAGAGTGATAACTCTATCATTCCCTTGAAATTCCTTTTTTAGAATATCCCAAGCTTGCTTGGCTTTGTTTGCGCCAAAAATACGAGGGTAGATGGACTTGCTTACACCTTGCTGAATAAATCTCAGTGCACTTGCATCTTTCTTGACATTTTCTTTGTATAACTTCTGCTTTGCCTCTGTCCAGCCAGTAGAGCTACCTCCTTCTGGTGGTTCTTCATATGTGTCCTCCACGACTTCCCACAAATCTTGGGAGATAAAAATGACTTTCATTTGGCTGCTCCAATAGTCATAATGCTCTCCATCAAATATTGAAACTTGATTTGTTGAATAGGCAAACATTGTAGGAACTATTGTAGATGTCATTGTATATGAATAAGAAAGGTCAAGTGATGAAATTAGAGTGAAACAAGGGCTGAGAATAACCAAGCTCTTGATACCAAATTTGTTGGGTATAGTGGAAGAGTGACTAGAATAATTGGAAGTTTGCAGTGCTGCTGCTCCTGCAGATTAGAGACTGATTTTTATAGTAGAATTTCTTAGATAGTGTTTTTTAGGCTTACATTACATGCATATATGATTACAACTATTTATAATGAGATCAATACAAGAACTAGAACAATCCACTTTAATTAATCCTAGAACAATGCAGCTTGAGATATGGAGAGTCACCTTGAGAGACGAAGAGACATTATGGAGAACCAAATACATTAACTATCTCTATAACTTCTAGATATGTTCTCCAGAATGATCACTTATGAGAATTGCAAATTAATTTCAACAGTATAATCATGTGAAATTACATATTAAAAAAATTAGCTTCTACAACTGAGACTGCATGGATCTAGTGCATCGCACAGATATCACTACCATTACATCTCTTACAACATATTTGAAACCAATAAACTAGCCGAAGTATGAAGAATACCCCTCGTCATATAGCTCTGTCAGTTTAGCGAAAGCTTACGTGACTATTTAACATACTGACAAATGGATTTTCTCCCAATTTGGTTTTCAGGCGATGTCAATGTTCAGATGACTGAGGGAATGAGAGAGACCATTGCGATCCCCCGTATTTGTGGAACTCGGACTCTATGGTTTCAGCAATCACTACCCTTTCTGGGTCTGGTTCAGGCACAGAAACATGAAAAGATCCGTGTTTGATTATTGGCTCTAACCTCAAAGATTGTTGCTTGATGTAGTTGTAGAGTTGTTGATGGAAGTCATAGTCCAATGAGAAGCAATTATTGGTGTTGTTGCTCGAATGTCGTGATGAACCAGATCCTTCTTTTTTACAGAAATGTGGTAGAGATGCATAATCCATTATCTACATACAATATGAAAATTAACAAAAGTTATAAAACCAGACAGAGAAAAATGCAGACTCTCAAGTAAATGCTTTAGCTTTTATCAGGTTGCAACAAATCGAAGACCAATAGGTCCAATACTATTGTAGTAACATAAAACTAATCCAAGAAGCTGACTATCTTACCTTCAGTAACTCATCCTTACCAGAACCTTGCAGCACTTGGACTTTTATTCTTGTCCTCTCTCGCAAAAGAGGCTTCACAATCTGTCATAGTCCACATGTTATAATAATGTGTAAAACATAATGTTTCAAAGCTTAAAGAAGGTAAAGAAGGCTAGCCTAGTATCTCGTACCTTTATTTGACTCAGTGCTGAAAGCTTTAGACCTGTCATATCCAAAACTTTCACACATGTACCAATGTATCGCTCGTATTTCTTTGTCGCATAAGGCTACACCATAAGGTATTAGTCATAAGACCAAACAATTTGCAAATGTTATACTCACCAATTTGCAAATTTTATAGAGTAGGAAATGTTAGATGTTAAATGGAACAGGTGTGAACTCAAGATCCTTACAGATACTTTATCATATGTACTTTGCCCTACACCAAGAGCAATGACAGGAAGACCCTATCGAAAGAGAGATTAAACTATAAGTTACATTTTACGAGATAACACATAATATCCATGAAATTAAGGATTGTTTTGGATATATAACTTAATCAGACACTTATAACTTGATTTAATAAAAACTTAAGTGACGCTATTAATAAACTGGTGTTTGGCAACGTGTTTAAATTTTGAACAAGAGAGAGAATAATTTTAGTGGTCAGACATAAATTAGATCTTGTTGAAAAAGAAAGTCAGAAGAAACTTTTAACGAAAATTCTACTGTGCCCGCTCTAATGCCCGCCCTAATGCCAGGATGATGCCCAGCACGTGCTGGGCCTTGATCGAGTTTAGAAGCAAACCTCATTCTCTCGATCATCTGTTCGAAACCTAAAAAAAAAAAAAAAAGTTGAAGAATCTCAACTGAGGGAGATGAGGACGACTCATCTGAGGGAGAGGACGATCTGAGGAAAGGAAGAGACGTGTTGGGCCTTGATCGGTTTTAGAAGGAAACCTCATTCTCTCGATCATCTTTTCGAAACCTTAAAAAAAAAAAGTTGAAGAACATATCTCAACTAAGGGAGAGGAGGACGACTCATCTGAGGGAGAGGACGATCTGAGGAAAGGAAGAAACGGACTGGGCCTTGATCGATTTTAGAAGGAAACCTCATTCTCTCGATCGAAAATTCGAAACCTAAAAAAAAAAAAAAAAGGTTGAAGAACAGCTATCATCTGAGGGAGAGGACGATCTCAGGAAAGGAAGAGACGTGCTGGGCCTTGATCGCTTTTAGAAGGAAACCTCATTCTCTCGATCAAAAATTCGAAACCTAAAAAAAAAAAAAAAAAAAAGGTTGAAGAACAGCTCTCATCTGAGGGAAAGGAGGAGCAGCTCATCTGAGGGAGAGGACGATCTGAGGAAAGGAAGAGGAGGAAGAGGATCTGAAGAAAAGCTCATCTGAGGAAGAAGGGAAGAGCTTCAGTGAAGCTTCAGGGAGAAGAAGAAGGGAAGAATGGTGAGTCCTCACTGGTCCTGTTGGCCACCAAAAATCCAAGTAAGTATGTCTCACATTGATTCCAAGTATAGCATAAATTTCAACTAGCAAAATTATAGCATAAATTCCAACTAGAAAAATTATAGCATAAATTACATGCTGAAAACGGTTGAAAACAGACAAGTCCATATTGTGATTCATGTCGAGTTAATGAGCAAGTCTATATTGTGATTAGTTAATGAGCAAGTCTATATTATGATTCATGTCGAGTTAATGAGCAAGTCTATGAATGCTATATTGTGATTCATGCTGAAAACGATTGAAAACAGACAAGTGTACGTATATTGTGATTCAGATTCCAAGTAATTCATGTCTATATTGGTTTTCTTCCTGGTTGAAAAAACATATTTGGCAAAAAAAGGAGTGGACAGTTTTCATTGTAGGTTGAGTGAATTCACAGGAACAGCAGAGATCCTTATCTGAATGAATTAGGAGGGGAGGGGAGGGAGGAAACCCAAGTGAATGATTGAGTGTATATTCATGATTTGAGTGTTATGATAATGTTATTTTCTTTTGCCATATATTTATGCATGATTTGAGTGTTTATTCTGAGTTTTGCTTGGAATAATGATAATTAAGTTGTAGTTCTATGAAAAAAATGTGTTCAACAAGTCGGCTAAAGTTACGTCATTACAATCCAAGTTGTGGATGAAAGGACTTGGCAAAAATATTGAGCATTACATTATTTAGTTTCTATATGAAGAAAACCTTGTGCCTTATAGAATACTTTAGGAAGAGGTCTTTGTTTCACTTTGTACAAATCCTTTTTGAAAGTTGAAACCAACAACATTCTCTCCTTGTTTTGGTTGATGGATACCATCTTCCTAGTTGGTGGCCTTCTTTTCTTGATATGATGGGTTTATATGAAATTATTCAATCAAATGTTATTTTTTTGTCAACGCAGGAATGACATACAAAGCTTATGTTGTTTATCGTGGGCGTGTTCCTGGGGTATATGTGACTTGGCCAGGTTGCGCATTACAAGTTAACGGATACAAGGGTTGTATGTATAAGGGTTTCAAATCAGTTGAAGAAGCCTATGAAGATTACGAAATGTGGAAACTATCAGAAGAGAACAGATTAGAACACGAAGTGAGAAGAGAACAAGAGGCGAGAAGAGAGCACCCGACAAGAACAAACGACACTGAAGACGTAGTCGACCAATCAAATAATGCTCCTGAGGGTCCTTGGGCTTTTACAAGGGACCTAATCAACAGTGTATTAGTGGTAGTTTTTTTTATTCTTGTAATTATCTTTTTTAAGCTTTTGGATGGTATTTGAAACTGAATTATCTCTTGTTTAGAAACTGAATTGTATGTCAGTTTAGAAATTGCATGTTGTATTGGATTTGGATTCAGATTTAGAAACAGGCTGAAATGGTTCTATGAATGGCAAATTGTATGTCGATGTAATTGTATGTGAGGCTAAAAATTGTATGTCAGGTGCTGGAAATTGTGCTGTGAATGGCAGCATGGAGAGCGCTTAAAAGTTGCTAAAATGTTCGCAGTTTGAGAACTTAAATGCTGCTGGAATTTCCACAGTTTGGGCGCTTAAATGCTGCTGAAATTTTTGTAGTTTGAGCGCTTAAAATCTACTGGAATTTCCGTAGTTTGAGCGCTTAAATGCTGCTGAAATTTTCGCATGGAGAGCGCTTAAAAGCTGCGAATTTTCCGCAGTTTGAGCGCTTAAAACCTGCTGAAATTTTCGCATGAAGAGCGCTTAAAAGTCGCTGGAATTTCCGCAGTTTGAGCGCTTAAAACCTGCTGGAATTTTCGCAGTTTGAGCGCATAAAAAGCTGCTGAAAGCTGCTGGAATATGATAAAACTGATAGAATAAAAACTGATAAAACTGAATGGTAGCATTACTGATAAAAACTAGTAAAACTGCAACCTCACAAAACTGATAAACTGAAAACTGATAGCATTACTTATTACATATTCAATTATAAAAACTGCTAGAATATGATAAAAGAGTTCTGAAGTCTGTCAATTACAAAAACTGCTGAAATATAGCACTCTCATTACAATTTGAATTCAACCAAAAGTCCTACAACAACCACAACAATTACTAATATTTTGTCACTTGTTTGAATAAGTTCCTTCAGGTTTGGCTTCTGACACATAGAGTTCATATGCAACACCATCATCTCTACAAACATGTAAACAAAACATGAGATGCGTTGATATATGGCAAAACATTAAAAACTAACAAAGTTTGAGATCCTTACCAGGGCGTAAATAATGAGCTATAATCTGTCAAGTTCGTGTCGTTGCTAGAAGGTGGGCGCTGCAAAAATAAATGATATTACATAAAGGCTTACATTTTTTATGTGGTCGTTAAAATGATCTTAATATAGTAAATTACATACCTGTGTTATAAGTGAGTAAACCTGACCAAGTCCTTCAAATGTAACATTACCATATGACTCAACATGGTTTGAAATAGGTGTCATATATTGTGAACTTTCAAATCCAACTTGGGTAGAACCCTACAATTGACATGAAAAAAAAATCAACATTCTAGAATTTAAAATATATATTCATTAAAGTAAAACAACCAAGTAAAATTACCAATTTATTCTGAATGGCACGTTCTCTGTCAATATGTCTCATTTTCTCCTTCTCTTTCTGTGTTTCTTTCCGTTTTTGGCTCTTTTTACAAACTTTTTCTAGGGTGGATTGCTTCCTCGAATTAGAACGTCGTCCTTTGCAACGGACGGCCAATGGACTATGAATGTCACCAGTACTTTTAGCGCCAACTTCGAACACCCCGTCTGACTGAACATTGACATCACTATCACCATCACCTTTTGATCTCTTTAGTTCACCAATCTTCATATTTATCCAACGTTTAACATTATCTGTCTCCTTTTGGTTCTCTGAAGCTATATCAGCCATTTCATAAAAGAGGCTGCACATCTCATCAAACCATTCATTTTCAGGCTTCATTGCCCAATCCGAATATACAATTTTTACCTTCTTATGACACCTCTTAATATCTTTCCTCCACCTTCGAAGAATAAATTTTTCAGGTAAAACATTAATCCTCATATGAGACAATACCGATAAAATATGTTTGCATAAGATCCCCCTAAACTCAAATAACTGACAATTGCACTTAATATTGAAGTCATCATCATTAAAATAAACTTTAAAATTGATTGACCTGTATGTGTTTCCTATCAACTTGTCTTCCTAAACACAATAAACCTGAAAGCCATACTCCTCCATGACATGATGATTAACTGCACAACATAATCTTCTTGCAATCTCTGTTTGAAACTCCTTAAATTTATTTGTGGTGTAGGCAGCTTGAAATTTTTTCTCAAATGTGTAAGGAGTAATGCAAGGAAGGCAACGACTAAATGATCTAAAGTCCTCATCAACTTCTTTTTGAACCTTACTTCGTAGTGCATTCTCATATTGTTCTACGAATTGCTTTAGTGTGGTCTTTGAATTTACATAACCATAAATAAAAACATTCATACTTTCACTCCTTTGTGTTGAAGACATCCCTGCCCAAAAAGTATTCCTCTGAAATGTGGGTACCCAACGACTTCTTTCATCATATAATCCACTCAACCAATCATTATTTTCAAGGTTAAATTTCTCAATGAACCCACACCAATATTCTTCAAACTCTTCATGAGACAGAGAATCATAAACTGCTCTTTGCATTGTAAATTTTATAGCCTCGTATTCATTGTAACCCGACAGTTTTTCAGGCAACTTTTTCATAATATGCCATAGGCACCATCTATGGCGTGTGTTGGGAAACACAATTTTGATGGCTCTCTTCATTGCTCTGTCCTGATCAGTGATTACAGCAGCTGGAGCACAATCATTCATACACACAAGCCAAGATTTGAAAAGCCAAACAAACTCTTGTACTGTCTCACTACATATCAATCCACATCCAAGAAGTATTGACTGACCGTGATGATTCACCCCAACAAAAGGAGCAAATGACATTTCGTACTTATTAGTTAAGTACGTAGTGTCAAAAGTAATGACGTCACCAAACTCCTTGTAAGCTGTTCTACTCCATGCATCAGCCCAAAAGACATTTCTTAATTAACCTCCTATTGTCATCCAAATCCATCAAATAGAAAAAATCAGCATTGTTAGCTTGCATATTTTGAAAGTAGTTTTGTAGTGTCGTCGCATCCCCTTCACCAAGTCTCAATTGCCTTATTTTATGCAAATAGTTGTAACAATCTTTTTGGGAAAATGTCATATTATCATTCCCACCAACTTCAACTACACAAGAAGAAAAATTCTTATTTGGCCTAATGTCCACCCTATCATTATATTCAAGCCTCTTCTTCACATATTGGCTCATAACTCGATTTTTTTTTGTAATATCTCGATTTTGTAGGGCTCAAATCATGATTGTGATCATCAGTTACTGTTGTCACTTTCACTGTTCCATCAGGGCGTATAAGAGCTCTAATCTTAGCCAAACAACCACATCTACAAGAGGGACGCATTTTTATAACACTTTCTGCTTGACTTTTAAATTTCCCAGCCCGACCACATACAAGAATAAGATATCTAGGGTTTCCCTCATCATCCTTTTCAGTTGACCTCACTCTCACTGGAAATCCCTTTTTATTACCATAATCAAGATAATATGACTGATACTCATCAATGTTGTTAAATTCCATCCCTACGAAAGGCTCTTTTATCGACTCTACAAATTCGAAATTTTCCATACATTCGCTATTTTCTAATGTATCCATCCCTGAAAATATGACAAATTGAACACATAATTGATGGAAAATTATCATCTGAATTGATCTAACATAAAAAAATAACAAAGCACAAGTAATTTATTGATTCCAATTTCGGACTGATCCTTAGCACAAATAACAGGTTCTTATTGATTCCAATTTCTAGTTACTGTGATGATGTAGTTCTCATTATTTGAAGTTCTTTAGGTTCATCATCTATTCTAAACTTATGCAGGGAAAAAAAATTTGAAAACCTAAATTGAAAGCTATAGCAAATCCTTTCCTTTAACCATAAAATTTCCAACAAAAAACAAATGACATAGATAGATAGGGGTGGTACCTAATTGCAGGTTGCAGTTTGGAGGAGGCGGAGGTGGAGGAGGCGCAGTTTGGACTCCTAATCGCGCCGTTTGGATGGATGTGGAGGTGGAGGAGGCGCACTTTGGACGGAGGCAAAGGTGAAGGAGGCGCACTTTGGACGGAGGCGGAGGAGGTGTAGTTGGCTGCCCTAATCACGAGCTGGAGGAGGCACAGTCGAGAGAGAATTTTTTGCAATTTTTTTTTGGCTTTTCATCCCTCTCATTAACTGGCACGTACCGGGCATTGTACTGGGCATTGTACCGAGCACAGTAGAACGACTCAACTTTTAAAGCTTGAATCTTTATAAAAAAGATGTTATGTGTTCGTACATACATAAATCAGATCTCGTTGACAAATTGGGAAGAACAAAATATATTAAATTTCGTGATCATATTAATACGTGGAACATAAAAAGAATTGTTCACACACAAACTAATGGTGGTAAATTTCTCAAGAAGAATAATTAGTTAAACAACATATAATATAGTTACAAAAAATATCATTATTGAAGATGGAAAGGAATTTTAGAATACTAGAAATAACGAAATTATGTATTCATCTATAGCTCTTTTGTGAAACCTGATTGTCCTATCAGTTGTGAATCACACACTGATCTGTAGAAGTCAATGGGCATTATGAGCTTCTGTAGAAGAAAGAACAAAGAAATTTACTGTTACATCATCACTCACAATAATAATCATTTTTAGACAGTTTAGGCGGGGTCTAGGCGGGGTTTGGGCGATTTTTTTTATTTTTTTACTTCTTTTATTTTTATTTTTTAATAAGGCTCATTGTGTTCTTATTTTATTTTTCTTTCCTATTTTTTAGAAATAAACTATTTAATTATTTTTTATTCAGTATATGTCTAAATATAGCAAAGGATGATTACTTAATGGAATTCTCAAAGGATCTGCCGGTACCAATTTTACTAATGTAGATTTTATCAAAATAACTGAGGTTATTCATGCAATTTGAAGAAAAATAAAAGATTACACAAATTCAAATTTATATAAAGTACCCATCATGACCAACTTTAGTCATTTGAGTTTTAATAAATTTTGTTCACGATTGTTAATTTTTCATGTTTTTAAATTTTGCATATGTATATTGGCATTAAATTGGATGTAATTGATAATTTATTATGCTTAACTTTTATAAATTATTAAAGTTATAATACAAAACCTAAGACCGCCTAGGTGCCCGCCTAAGCGCCGCCTACGCCCCTGGGTGCTAGGCACCTGCTCGCCGCCCGCCCAAAGCCTAGCGATTTTTAGAACACTAGTTTTAGATGACAAGGTCCATATGGAGAAGTCCCCCGACCAAACCTTGAGTCGAAATCTTACTGGAAAGGAACAAAAGAAATGAAAATTGCCCTTTTCCATGTCATCTTACATAGGAGCTTTTGCTTGCAATCTTCCTTTGAAAAGTTCCTTTAGAAACTTCATCTCATAGGAACGGGTTCACATTCTTCAGGCTAAAACTAAAGAATAACAATCTAATCATCATCAGCGTAAAGTGGCCTTGAATAAGTTCTTTCAATCGTTTGATTCATGGGTAAAATTAAGACATTCGCCTATACTGGTTGAAAACGAAACATTACAACATATTGCGGCACTTAATAGAAACTCACTGATAATATACTATCAATCTCATTTTGTATCCTCCAGTTTAAACAATCCACCAACTGGAACAAGATGAACATGGCACGTGACCGTGTCGTGGCTAGGCAAGAATCCACGGAGGAATGCCTTCTGGAGGCGGGGTATACATTTTCGGAGATTGCAAATGTTATTGGCAATCAGGCACAAACCGTTACAACAGATGATGTCAATTCAGGGGCGAAGACTAGTTGTTTTGACGACACGAACAAAAACATTAAACTTCAACATAATCATGCGGCAACGTCGCAAGGTGCGACGAGTGACTCAAACGGCGAGGGTCAAGTTGGGCATGCTGATTCAGGAATGCAGCGAGATGCATGTGCAACGAAGGTGCAGTTGCGGCGCTCTGATTTTCCCCAGCCAGATCTAGTTTCGTCCCAGTCTGTGCCCTGCACCAAAGCAGGGGAATTCGTCTCGCCTCAGCCAGATTTCGATTCATCCCAGCTTGGGCCCTGCATCAACACAGGGGAAGTTTCGCCCCAGCCAGATCACTGTCCCAAAACAAGGGATGTGTTACCCCAGGCAGCACTTGATTCTCTCGCAGAATTCTCTCCCGCAATTGGCGTGGTTTCTCCTCGATCAGATTCTATTACACAGCAGACCAGGCCGACTGTAATTACACAGGAAGCAGGGGATGGAACGGCGAAGCCGACAGTGCTGGAATAGTTGACAGCAGAACATGCTAGGCGACCACAACTCGCGGCCATTGGACACTTGTCAATACCCGTGGCAGCCGAGAATGAGCAGGAAGGGCGGGTCTTCAGACAACCTCATCATATTGAACCCGGTGATGTTGGAATTCAGTCGGATCAATTGGCTTCAGTTACTTATCTGGAGGGGCACCTTGGTGCTCGGTGCTACTAGCACAGAGCTAGGGGATGCTATGCAGGGTCAGCAAGTGCAGGAACCCTCGGATGATGAGTTTCAGTCTTTGCTCAGGTTAAAGAGACATTTTGACAAATACGCTATCAAAACTTCCCCGAATTATGAAAGAGTCAGAGACGACTTGAATAAGGCTATATCTTTGCTCAAAGAAAATAGGCTACTTTGACTACCGAAATTGAATCTCGATACGCTCGAAAGTACTAGTGAAGATAGTGATGAAGTCAACTCAGAATCTGAGCTTGGTCCACAGGCAGTGAATAGTGATTTGGATTTAGGGGCTATGTCAGACGGAAGATGAATAAGAGGCGCCACACCAAAGATACCAGCTTTTGTCCCCGAAAATCCAATAGAACTAGGAAAGAAAACAAAATGTACAAAGACTGAGTTTGTATTGGCGAATCCTATCTTTTGTGAGCGTTTGTATCGGCTTTTTAGTTAACCCTATAGGGTCAGTCATGTAGCCTTCGGGCGTGGATTTTTAAATGAATAAAATGGGTCAACATCCCAATTTGTTTAAAAAAAAAAACTGGAACAAGATAAAAGACCACAATACAGAAGGTAGTGTGAATGTGAACGTGAAGAAAAATTCACACTAAAAAAAGGTAAAAGATAAATTCACGATACAGAAGGTGCTAAGCAATTTGATTTGAGGGAATGGCCAAAATTATTGCATAATCGTGTTAAAGACATTGATTGAAAAAAGAAGAAGCTGCGAGTGGCTACCAGACAGAACCGCATAGGTTTCAACATAAGAACAGGCTCTTATTACAGAAGTTGGCACTTGATGCTTTCCAAAACATTAGGAGAGACAAATGCTTGTTATTCCAAAACAGAGAGAAGTTAGAAATGTATGAACCAAATGAAAAACTCTGCTATTGCTATTCAATCTTATTCATTACAGAGAGCTTTACATGTATTTATATCTATTACACATTACATCTAGGAATCAAGAACTTCTACTAACAAACTACAACTCACACTAACAGGTTGTCATAATTCACTAACTAATTACATGTCATGCTAACAAACTATCCTAGACTCTAACAAACTACTTTCCTGAACTCTGTCTTATCTATCCTGGACTCTGTCTATCATCCCCCCTCAAGTGCAAGGGATAGGGAACAAGACCAAGATGGGACTTAAGATAGGTAAACCGAGCACTTGGAAGATGCTTTGTGAGAATATCCGCAGGCTGCTCACTAGTTGGAACAAATGCGAGAAGCAAATCACCACGGAGAACATGATCACGGATGAAATGTAAATCAATCTCAATATGTTTGGTCCTAGCATGAAAAAATGGATTCTTGGCAAGGTGGTAAGCACTGATATTGTCATACCATAGAAGAGGAGAACCAGGAAGAGAAACACAAAGCTCTTTTAACAAAGCCTGGATCCAGATAACCTCAGAAGAGGCAAGGGCAAGACCACGATACTCAGATTCAGCACTGCTTCTGGAGACAACACGCTGTTTGGTAGCAGACCAAGAGATCAAATTACCACCCAAATAAACCAAATAGCCACTGGAATTACGTCGGTCATCAGGATTAGAACCCCAGTCAGCATCAGAGAAGGCTTCTATAGCAAGATCACGAGTAGGTTGTAAGAGCAAACCATCAAGAGCAGAGCCTTTCAGATGATGTAGAATACGCTTGACAACCAGCCAGTGGGATGTCGTAGGCGCATGCATAAACTGACAAGCCTTATTGACCACAAAGGCAATGTCTGGCCTGGTCATGGTGACGTATTGGAGAGCACCAACTATGTTGCGATAGGAAGTAGCATTCATAAGGGGAGTTCCATCAGACTGGGACAAGGGTTTTCCAACGACTCCTGGAGTAGGAGCAGGTTTTCAATCCATCATATTAGCACGGGTAAGGAGATCAGCAACATATTTTGCTTGACTGAGATGTAGTGCACCATTACAATTAAGAACTTCAACACCCAAGAAGTATGACAAAGGACCCAAGTCACGAAGGGCAAAGACTAAATTCAATCGAGCATAAGCGAAGAAATAAGCCGTGAAGAACTGCCAGTAACAATGATATCATCCACATAAACCTACATGATAAGAACAGAATGTTTATCAAATCTAATAAACATGGAACTATCTGTCCGAGAAGCAGTGAAACCCCAGCTTAGAAGAGCACAACTCAGCTTAGAAAACCAAGCACAAGGTGACTGTTTTAGACCATATAGGGACTTCCGTAGTTGACAAACTTTAGATGGAAATCTGTTGTCTAAAAAACCAGGAGGTTGAGCAATGAATACTTGTTCTTCAAGATCTCCATTCAAGAAAGCATTATGAACATCAAGCTGTCTAATATCCCATTGAAAACTGACCGCAAGAGTAAGAACAATACTAATAGTGGCAGACTTTACTACAGGACTAAACGTCTCAAAATAATCCAAGCCATAGGTTTGATTGAATCCTTTGGCAACAAGTCGAGCTTTGTATTTGTCAATACTCCCATCAGGCTTGTATTTAAGTCTATAGACCCATTTACAACCTATAATGTTCACATGACTAGGTGGATCAACCAAAGTCCAAGTGTCATTTTTATATAAAGCAGAAATTTCCTGTTCCATGGCATGAACCCAGTGTGGATCTTGAAGTGCCTGTCTCAATGTAGTGGGTTCTGAGTGTTTAACAACAGAGAGATCAAGGATGGGTTTCCTCTTTGAAATACCAGCCATAGAATGAGTAAACATGCAAGATGGAAGAGAATTTGTAGGAGGAACATCAGTGGGAAGTGAAGGAACTGAACTATCAGACATAGGAGACAGAGATGGAGCATTAGAAGGATTAAGAGTTGGTGCAGTAGATGGAGCATTAGAAGGAGCATTAGAAGGATTATCATCTGGAACATTAGATGGAGATAAAGAGACTGAACCAGTGGAGGACTGAGGAACAAAAGAGGTAATGACAGGAGACAAATCAGAGGAAACTGATGGAAGCAATGAAGTAGACTTACGCATAGGAAAACTGCATTCATCAAATACTACATTGGGAGAGACATATACTCGACCAGAATCTTGATCAAGACACAAATACCCCTTATGATCTAAACTATAACCCAGAAAAACACAAGCAACTGATCTGAATTGGAGCTTATGCTGATTATAAGGACGAATGAAGGGAAAACATAAGCAACCAAAAACATGAAGAACACGATAGTCAGGAAGTCTATTTAGTAGAACTTGATAAGGACACTTATGACTAAGCACTTTAGTTGGCATGCGATTGATAAGGAAAACAGTGGCTTGAAAAGCATATTGCCAGAACTTGAATGGCATATGAGCATGAGCTAGCAAAGCAAGACCAGTTTCAACAACATGTCTATGCTTACGTTCCACTCTACCATTTTGGGACGATGAATATGGACAAGAAAATCGATGTTCAATGCCAGAATCTAATAAAAATGATTTGAAAGCTTTGAATTCACCACCATTATCAGATTGGAGGCATTTAATGGAGGTGTTAAACTGGTTTTCAACACGTAGTTTGAACACCTTGAACACGGGTAAAGCCTGATCCTTGGTCTGAAGTGGAAACAACCAAGTGAATCTGGAAAAATCATCAACAAACAAGATATCTACATTTGGAGCCAAAACTTTGGTTTGGAGCCAAAAAATTTCGAACTCTAAAACTGGACGAGTTGAAAACCAGCAAAAGACTCACGTGCGAGGGAGCATCCTCGCTCCCTCCCTCGATACCTAGAAGAATTGTTGTTTAGTAGAATGATAAGGTAGGTTGTCACTAGGCAAACATAGACTAGTATTAAACATTACAACTTTCTTACTGATACCAAAAGTATATCTTAATATTGAGTGATGCTACGGTGCACTAGTACCTTGTCTGGTGTTGTGTATGATGGTATTAGTGTTAAAAATGGAGTTGACTCAATTTAGTCCCACATCAACTAAGGGATCAAGTAGAATTAAGTATATATATGAAGTTGGATATGTCTTAATAGCGACGTGGCATTTTGAAAGCATTTGAAAAGTTGAGCTCCGTTCTTAAAAACCCCATACCCGGACGGTGGCGGATGTCTAAATTGGGGACAATATCGTTGCTCGAGACATATCGTATAGTGGTGGTGCCGGAGGGCTTCGCTGTTTCACCTTCGAGTACAACTAGTGGTATCAGAGCCGATAGTTCGGCCTTAGGGCTTGGCAAGTTGGAAGTGCAAAATAGCACATTGTGGTGGAGCTTACTCTAGGCCATATGGTATGACAAGCTACGGGTAGGACCCAACCACTAGAAAGACAAAACTCCAATGGTTAGACGATCACCAAGGGTAGACATACATTCAAGTCGAAGACTCCAGCCAGTTTAGAGATGAGTCCAGGGCCTATCACAGGAAAAGCAGGGAATGTGACCAGTATAGAGGCTGCCAATGTGGCAGAGCATAACATAAATGATGATCAGAGTGATGCCATAACGAAGAGTCCACAACTATTACTAGAGCGTAGTGCTAATGTGGAAGCAAGTGAACACACACCGACTCAGGACAACGAGAACACCACAATAGATGAGCAGAGTAGTAACGAGGAACATGAGCAAGATCCTTCTAGACAAAGAAAACACCACAACAGATGAACAGAGTAGTAACGAGGAACATGAGCAAGATCCTTCTAGTGAAGAGGTTGCAAGCGATTTGTTTTCAAAATTTTTCACTAAAGATTTTTGTCTTTGCTCTCGAAGATCCTCTAGGGCTAAGAAAGCAAACAAAAAGTACAAAGGTTGAATAATTTCCTTCTTAACAAAGGAGACAGGGATAAAAAATAAGAGGTTTCTTCTTTGGCCGATGCTAGTTGAAGATTTCTATAGGCCTAGTAACCATGTTCACTCTTACTAGAATTCTCTTTCTTGTGAGAGTTTGTTTCTTTTTTATTTTTGCTTTTGTTTCTTTTGTATAAAGGTTTTGGGGTCCTTAAAACTCCGTTCGCTTTCCAAAAAAAAAAAATTTCAGTAAGTTACGCCAAGGTGGAGATTGTTAAAAATGGGGTTGGCTCAACTTAGTCCCACATCAACTAAGGGACCAAGTAGAGTTAAGTATATATATGAAGTTGGATATGTATTAATAGTGATGATGTCTTTTGGAAGCATTTGAAAAGTCGAACTCCGTTCGTAAAAACCCCATATCCGTTTACCCGAGCGGTGACGGGTGTCTAAATTGAGGACAATATCATTGCTCGAGACATATCGTGTAGTGATGGTGTCGGGGGGCTTCGCTGTTTCACAACAATCAGTGCACTTTAAATTTTCCCTTAATATCCCTCAAAGTCTTCTAAAATAATGAAGTTAGGAAGCAAGTCTTCTAAAATAATGTTTTTATTCGAGACCTCTCACAAAAAGATTGGATGTCCAATTAACTAAATTACAATTGATGTACAGTTAGGAAGCATTGAGAGTTGGGATTGCTTACAATATTACAAGTTACAGATACATAAAACAGGTATCCAATTAGAGGAAAATAAGCATACAATCATAATATTGTTGTATGTGAACGGATTGAGGGGGGGCTCCTGCGCACAGTGGGCTAGATGGGCTCCTGTTTCAGTCGTTAGATCAGAATCCAACGACTCATATCATATAAGAGGAGAGGTTTTGGGCGGGAAATTTTTTTAAATAAAATTTAAATTTCAAATTTATATGATATGAGCCGTTAAATTCTGACCTAACGACTGAGACACCTGAACAGGAGCCCATCCAACCTGACTGTGCGCAGTAGCCCCCTCAATCCGTATGTGAACTCGTTAAGAGTCTATCTTTATTTTTTAAAGACCCAACAGAGAATGACAAAAGGGAGATGATGATCTTTTGATTATCTTTTTTTTTTTTAAAGGTAATGATGTCTTTGGAGAGTTGCAAGCTGGATATCCACTAGCACCACCACTCTGTATCTTCTATAGAAAGAGAGATTAAAGCTCTCTGTTCTCACACAACTCTTTTTTTTTCTTTTTTTTTCTCATCCAGATCTCTAGTCTTGCATTCTGAGTAGAGCGTTCCTATCATCGATACCACTTCTAAAGAACAGTGAGTCTTTGTTTTCATCTTAATTTGGTTTGTTATTCTTGTGGTAACATGATTATTGTTTTCATCAAGGCTATGGCTGTATGTTTAAATTTCATAATTAAAGTGCAAAAGCATTTAAAAATACAATGATGCATAAGAATTTGGTTATTTTGTTGCCATTAAAAATTCATTTTGCTTTTTTTTTTCTTTGTTTTGTTTCTGTAATTTTTTAATTGTCAAAGATGGAACTGACCAAGGTGGGAGAATTCATCAGCCAGGCCATAGAAACTAATTACAACCTTTCAGTGTTACAAAAACTCAGAAATCAAATAGGGCGTGTAGCCAAGAACTTTGCTTGCCTGGGCAAATAAATAAATAATATTTTAAATTGCTGTAAAATGTTAAATTTTTTGCTATATAAGAAAATTTACAAGTTGAATAATCAACTCGTACTATCATTTACAAAGTAGAGACAATTTAAAATGAAAAAAAATATTTTTTGCTGTAGAGCCAATTCATCAAAATTCAAGGGGAGGTTAGAAATGGCTGAGAGTGTTGTGAGCTTTCTAGTACAAACATTGGGTTCCTTGGTTGTTCAAGAAATCGGTCTGTTGAACAGTGTTGGTGACGAGATCATGGAAATTAAAGACGAATTTAGTAGCATACAGGCACTACTGAAGGATGCTGATGCTAAGGAGGATGGTGACGAAAGAGTGAAAGAATGGTTGAAACAAGTTCGCAATGTAGCCCATGAGACTGAAGATGTTCTTGATGATTTTCGGCTTTTTCAGTACAAAAGCATGGTTCATGTTTTCTCAAATTTGAAGACAAGGCACCAGTTAGCCAAACGGATTAAAGCTATTAAATCCAAAGTCAGTGGAATTGCGAGCAGAAAGGACAAATATGGCCTCAACAATTGGGAGCAAGGTTCTACTTCTCAAACTACAGATGTCAAAGAAAAACGTGATCCTCGGAATGATGCTCTTTTCATCAAGGAGGCTAACCTCGTGGGCATTGATGATTCAAGAGATGAACTGGTTCGGTGGCTTGTTAGTGGTGATCAGCAAAGTTCGGTGTTTTCAGTGTATGGGCAGGGTGGTTTGGGAAAGACAACCCTGGTGAAGAAAGCTTTTGACAACCAATCTGTCATGAAGCACTTTCCTTACCGCGCATGGGTTACGGTATCTGAGACTTTTGAAATAAAAAAACTGTTGATAGATCTTATTGAGCAAATACATAAGGATAAGAAAGAAGAATTAAAAGGCATGGACACAAACAAATTGAAGGAAATGCTGCAGAATGTTTTAAGAGGAAAGAGGTATGCTTTCGCCCTTTTTTCTTTTCAATCTTTCCTTTCGTTTTTAACGACCTCCAAATCTCTACATTAGTCAAAGAAATATTAGATACACAAGCTAATTCACCACTTCAATGCAGGTATATTTTGGTTTTTGACGATATATGGAAGATGGGAGCATGGAGTGATTTAAAAAATGCATTTCCTGATGATATCGGATGTGGCAGTAGAATAATAGTGACCACACGTTTCCACGACATCGGTCAGGAATGTACATCTGAAAGCAAGTATAGTCTTCCTTTTGAACTTCCACTGCTCACAACAGATGATGCTTTCAAGCTCTTTTGCAAGGTGGCGTTCCCATCAGATGATTTGAATTGCTGTCCACCTAGTTTGGTGGAAATTTCTAATAAATTCGTGAAAAAGTGCAAGGGTTTACCACTTGCAATTGTCTCTGTAGCTGGCCTTCTAAGAATAAAGAAACATGCGGAATGGAATCAAGTGTATAATAATCTCGGTCAGCTGATGATGAGATCAAACAGTAAGCTTGAAGATTTGAAATGCATTATATCACTAAGTTACACAGACTTGCCTTTCCATCTCAAGTCTTGTTTCTTGTATTTATGCATTTTCCCTGAGGATTACTCTATTCGTCGTCGACAACTTCTTCAGCTTTGGGTTGCTGAAGGATTTGTTGAAAGAAAGGGCATGAGCGCTGACATGACAATGGAAGATATAGCAATGGGATACCTTGATGAGCTGATCAACAGGTGCTTGGTTCAAGTTGAATCATTTGGTGTGTCTGGACGAGTGAAGACCTGTCAAGTCCATGACGTTGTACGTGAGTTCATCGTAGCAAAGGCTGAAGAACAAAGCTTTGTGACACATTTTGACAACGATGGGCTACACAATAGTCGAGTGATTGGACGACGCCTATCATACCTTGAAGATACGGAGAATGTGTTTAATTTGTTAGAAGAGAAGGAAAGCTTATTTTCTCATCTTCGGTCATTCATTTCTTTTGATCAGAGATATTGTTATTCTCGTAGAGCTCGTAAGATTATCTGCAGATTTAAGCTTTTGAGAGTTCTCAAGGTAGAAGCAGATGACTATGATTACAAAGAAGGAATTTTCTCACACAGAGCAATTATCTGGCACAAACTATCCCATTTGAGGTATCTATGTTTAGGGGGATTGATTGACCAACGACTTATTCTTGGAATATCCCATGGAAGGTTTACAGACCTTGAGGTGCTCGAAGCGGAAGATATGTTCATCGACTCTAACAAATTGAAGGAGATATTCAAGCTAAAGCGCCTCCGCTATCTTTCTGTTGGGTATCTACATTTGTCAGCAGTGGGGATAGAAAAGTTGAGTAAGCTGGAGCATCTTTCAATGGTGGACGTAACTGGACGAGAAAGTTGTGGTGTCCTAGAAGGTCTAGGAATGTTAACCCAAATGAGGAAGTTGAGAGTGCAAGAACTCAAGGAGGAAGATGGCATTCATTTCTGCACTTCCATTCAGAAGATGAAGTACCTGCGCTCCTTATTTCTGTCTTCAAGACGTCTTGACTTACATAGTATAAGGTTCCCTCCACAAAGTCTGGAGAAAATATACTTGGAAGGAAAGATGGACACATTTCCGCTTTGGTTTTCCAAACTTTCAAACCTTATCAAGTTGACACTCTATGAGTGCAAGATAAGAGATAAATCTTTGCTCAAAAGTCTTCAAGACCTACCGTGTTTAGCAATGCTTGAACTACAGTCGCGAGCATTCACGGGAGAAGAGTTGTATTTTGAAAAGGGAGGATTTGCAAGTCTCAAAGAATTGGTATTGAAGGATTTACGAAACATGAAGAAGATGACAGTGGAGGAAGGAGCAATGCCTTTGCTGGAAAAGCTTTGTTTCATACAATTTAAGGAATTACAAAATGCCCCACTGGGAATCGAATACATCACTGCTCTCAAAACAATAAAAATGAGGTATATGCCAGAGAGGTTTATTGATGAAATCAGAAACCAAGTCTGGAAAACTGGGCATACTCCACCGGTGGTCCTAGAGGGATAGTTCTGCTTTAGGTGCTTTAGCTTGAGCTGTGCTTGTGATTTTGTGATGTAATTTACTCTTCATGTATTTCAAATGTTTGATTATTTGCTTCACTCAAATTTTAATTTTTTGTAATACGAATTTTGTCAGCACCAAGTGTACTTTTTTTTAAAGCACCACATATACTTGTTTGTCACGCTCCGATTTTCGAAGAAAATGAAAATCCCAAAATCCACGTAGAATTATCCGTTTTTCCAAAACTCGGGACGTGAAATTCAATAACAACAGAAACATTTAGCAGCAATGACAAAAATATAGTTTAGAAAATAGAACAAACTAAAATTTATAATAAAGCTCTAATCATGAAATTTCGACGTCGCTAGCCCCACTAGCGGAACTCTCGTAACGCTGCTCAAAAGTCTATAAATCTGAAAAGCTAATCGGCTACATTCCCAAAGGAATGTACCCAAGAAGCAAAAGCTCACTTGGGAAAGCAATAAAGCTGGTGTGAGAAATCTTCATCCCAAAAATCAATAAAATCACACGTGATAAACATCAAGCTAAACACAAACAACAAACCATCACACCAATAGGCAGTTCCTCAACGAGGCAAAGGTGTGATGCAAGAATACACAATTCCAAGAATTTAGTTCCTCAACGAGGCAATCATTTCATCATCCTAATATGTAAATATGCATTTACCTGTACTTACCCTATAGGAGTTGACTATGGCAAGTTGGACCTGCAGAAATATTAGTGGACTTGCCATCCTGCATAAAAAAGAATAGAAACAATGCAACGTCATTTATTTATTTTATTTGAATTAGGTTCATCTTTTTTTAACGGATTGATCACTTAGACGATACCACATTCGCACCACCTCCGTGCCGAACATACATGCCCGTATGCCTCTCTCATATAAATGAGGACTACTCCGTCATCCATACCCAAGTGGGGACATCACATACAGGTATGATCGCGGATACCCCTAACTATATTAGTACCAAAAGCCACCCTTGGGCTATCAATGCGCATAAACTCACGTCACATTTTTTACGGATAAATATCAAAGCCTATTTTAGGCATACAAATTCACCACATTTCCACAAGACTAACCCAAAGGTTATTTTAGTTTCTCTAATAAGAAATGAGTGCCCCAACTCCGCAAGACTACCCACTGGTCATTTAGTTTCTCTAGTAAGAGAGGGGAAATAATAAACAAAAAAGATGTGGTAGTTCTAATTGATACAAGTCCAAGTGGTTTATATTTTCAGAAGGTTTACCAATATCATTTATTTTTGATAATTCAGAATTTCTCCACAAGGACATTTTGTCATACATAAATTGATTCACCATCTATCCACCCACATTATTGGGGAAAAACATAGCATATACATCAATCATGCTTTATAACAACATGACAATCAAGTCACTCCTTGATTCAAATATCCAAATTCTTCATAATGCATAAACAAGTCAATATGCATAATAATACAATTCTCCAAATTTATCGCAATGCATTAATATTCATCAACCATTCACATCTCAAGCATCACTATTAACTTAGAGTATGCAAAACATAGTTCTGAGCTAATAACCGTAGTTTAACCAAGCCAAACAAATCCATATCTAATAGCCTTTCTTAAACACTGATTTATGTGTGAGCTAACTTAGCTCATAGTGCCTTAATAAGAAATATGACATTCAATTAAGCAAACATAATACAATTGAGTTCTGTTTCTGATGAACTCCATGAAAGGTCACTATTGAGAACCCCAAACTTGAATGATATTATCTAATTATACTTCCTAAGAAACCAAAATTACAAACTATTCAAATGTATTACAAGTAATTTCCATATTTCCAAATGGAAAATCCCTTTCTTCAACTGACTCCCTAATTTCAACCCTTTCCACCATGAATCCCTTTCACCCAAAAGATTGTGCTTTCCCTTTCTTCGACCTCACTTGCAGTACAACTAATTGACTCCATTGGATGACTGTTGAATGTCTCTCCCCAACTTTCGATCACATTAATCCTCCCTACCATCCGTCTGGTAGTAGAGCAGCCCCACACAACCCTCTCTCGTCAAGGGACCCCTCCAGGCTACCCAACAGCCCCGTCAACTCCAAGAACAATGAGATTTGGTGATTATGCCATCGGCCATACCCTTCGCCAACCTTCTCTTGATACACAACAACTTAGAGAATATCTGAAAATAGTAAAGAAGAAGAACACACAAGGACCGAACCTTGCTATTATATTATTAGAACAAGGACTACAATCCCTTGAGGAAATTCACAAAATCTATCTTTAGCCGATAAAAACACAATCCATCCTTGGCGCTGCTCTTGAAACCAACAGAGCGGTCAATCCATCCATGGATACTCCTTAGAATCCCAAGAGGAAGATACTCCCCTCTCTACAATTCTATGCCTACACAATGCTCCAACAACTATCAAACACATCACACTAGCTGACACCGGCACTACTAGCACCCCAACACAACCACATTACCAATACTACCACTGCCACCACCAGCCCAGCACATCTTGTGAACGACCATCACCACCACACCATCACAGTAACCACAACCCCTTCCAATGACCACCAATACATTGCCACTAGGACGGGCCCCACAACTTAATCCCTGCTGCTACCCAATATCACCACCATGACTTAAAATGACAATCATTGTTGCATCAACAACACATATATGTATATAAGTAACTCCATTTCACCCATGTTCATCATTTACTCAATGTTAAGACACAATCTGTATGATAAGGAATACAAAACAAAAACCCTAACCCGAAAGAGATGCATGCAACATTTAAACAAGAAAAAGGAAAGAGAGATTAGCATATAAATGAAAGAATGACCATAGAAGTTCATAATCTAAAGAAACCTCACAATCAATCGATATCATATAAAAACAACGTGCATTAGAGGATAAAGCAAAAACTCAACTCGTTTGAAATGGACAGATTTGGATCGAGAGGACAAATCAATAATAAATTATTAAGAAACAAATCTAGAGGGGATTGAATGAGAAAACTCACAGATTTTAAATCTTATGGCGTTCATAGTTGCTTTTGATGCAAAATAGACGAGACCCCCAGGTGAGTGCCCTCGATTTAGACCAGCAATAGATGAAATGTTGATAATTGATCCTTTGCATTTAGCATCACGCATGTGAATGCAAACATATTTGGAGACTAACCAGGCTCCTTTGAAATTTGTCTTCATAATGCTATCAAATTCTTCCTCGGTCAAATCTAGTGAGTGACTCACAGTACCTCTAGCACCAGCGTTGTTAATCAACGCATTAATCGGCCAAACTCCTCCCAAGCCTTCTTGACAGACGCTTCAACAGCAGGACCATCGGCACTGACATCAAACGCCACTGGAACCGCTCGAGATTCTGAGCTGGATCCATTGATCTCATCACAAAGAGCCTTGAATCGGTCAATTCGTCGAGCAGCTGGTAGGACCTTGCAACCTGCTTGGGCAAGATTGACACAGAGATCATACCCAATCCCCGATGATGCCCCCGTCACCATTACCACCTTCCCCTCCAAGCTTTGCCATTCCTTCTATCCGCCATCTCTCCTCGAGATCGCAGCCCCTCTTGATGATAGGAATCTGGAACCAGAGTGATTGAACTTGACAGCTTCAAAATTCTTCAACCACAACAACGAATGAAGAACTCAATCACCAAATCCAACTCTCCATCAACGAAATCACAGTAAAACAGCAAGATCTAAAGCAAAGAAACAAAAAAATGAAATCACAGTAATACAGTTCCAGATCTCTTCTTCCTCTATCCTCTTCTTCTCGTTCCCTACTCTTCCCATTTCCCTTCCTCAGAAGGACCGACAACGATCTATGTCGATTGACTTGGAACTGGTCGATCTTTCTCGATCTTTCAATTTCTCTCCCTATATCTCTCTCCCACTCACTGGTATTCTTGAGTGAAAGAAATTGAGGCAGAGGGAGAAAGAGGTTTTGCTTTTGGTCAAAATAAGGAGCAGTTTTTCTGAAAACTTGAATATCTTCTGAACAACAGATGTCAGCTCCCTGATGCTTCATCTTCATCACGCGATTCCCATCGCTGCCATCAAAAAAGAAAACGTAAAGGGGGAAAAGAAGAAGGAGAAAGAAAAGAAATGAGGGTTTTCTCTTTATAGGGTGGGTGGCTATTCGCCCCCACTGAACTTCTGAAAACCCACTTTCTAAACTCACCAAATAGAGCCCTAAATTTCGAAATTCACATTCAATTTAATGTAACCCTATTTTATTTAATTCAAAATAAAATAAATTAGTTTTATGAAATTCAGGGTGTTACATTGATCCATTCAATTTTAAACTTCTGATTAGAAGTTTGGTGCTTCATATTGGATCTAAAGTGGCTACTTCTTGTTATGTTCATCAGTTTCAATAAACTATGTCTTTGCGACTCCATTGACTAGTTTCAACCTTATTGGTACGTCGTCTACACTAGCACCGGTCTGATTTTCTGCCAAGGGCACATTTTCAATTATGTATGGCTTGGTCTGATTACTGCAAGGGTCTGCCAAAATCCCCCTTCCCCCATTTCTAGTAATGAAGATATCCATATGTCAAAATTGTATAACAATGAAATCAATAAAAATGCTCGAATTCAGATTTCTCCATCCTTCAACCACTGAGGAACACTCTGGTAAAAACAAACCAATGACGAATCGCATAGATGCTATTATTTGAACGAAAATGAGTACAAATCATGAGGACAACCAAAAGTGAATAGTAATTTCCCAAATTCAAAGTAGAGCTCTTGGAGATTAGATGCTTACTGTCACAATGATGATAAGGTAAATCTGTTTCTCTGTGAAAAAAATGAATTTTTTGATGTTTGAAGTTTTAACAAGTTAAAGTTTTTTTGGATGGTATGGTGTGGCTCATAGAAAGCTATTTAGTTGATTTGATTAACCTGAGCTGTTAACTTTGCATTTTTTTTCGGACTCTGGACTATATCCTTGTACATTAATTTTCAATTTCCAAATATAATAACAAATATAATTTCCAAATACCATGACCATTGCCCATCATGGGTTTCTTCCCGTTGTGCGTTTGAGGAAAATGGCAATTGCCCACCATGCATTGGATGGTTTTCATCTTCTTTATATCATCTCTGATAGTTGATGTTGCATTGTGTTGTTGTTGGTATTGAATGGTATGGTACCACAGAGTGGTTGTCTTTGAGAGAGGACATTTGGACGAGGCCAGGCAACCATGGTGGTGGCACACAGGACATTTTTTGTTTTTTCAAGCATTAGGATTTCTTCTATTTGATCTAGAGGCACTGATTGTACGGAAAAAATCATTTCCTAAACAAAATAGTAAAATTTCCTACAATCAACTACATAGGAAAAGAATTAGGCAACGACTACTCCACACCACCAAAAATATTGTCTCACACTATTACACTCTTCCACACCACTTGTTTTATTTTTCACACCATCACTGTTTTCTCACACCACCTACATAAACAAGCAAACAACATCTTTCATTATAAAATTATGTCTATAGATTGTTGGAGAACAATCGGAACAATGTATAAATTTATTTGAAATAAATAATATAACTATACAAATATTATTTTCATTATAAATTGATTACAGCGAAATCAAATAAATAAATAAATCTACTAACTTGTATTGCAGATAGAGGCTTGCGAAATCACTATCTTGAATTGGCAGAATTGGTACGTCTTGATTTGTAGATAGAGGCTAGCAGATACGCTATGTCCTATAGACAAAATTAGCCCATATTCGGTGTTGTGGTTCTTTAGGCGTCTGACTACAAGGATTCAACTATCTAATACCAACACCGTAGCACAATGGTGTTGACTCTGGCGAATTTACCGAATGTAATCTCTCTCAGAAGTGAAGAAGAATGAATTACTCTAAAAAAATTTAATGTGTTTGAAGAGCTTGTTTTTCTCTTCAATATATAGAAAACAAAACGGTGTGTTGATTAGAAACATCTTTTCTTAATTCAAAAGACACATCTTTTCTCTTCAATGTTGGTTATTTGCTATACAAACTCTAACACTTTGTACTAATATCTATCTAATGGATCGAATAGATTCTCATCTCCTCCAAAAGGGTACTCAAAGCGTTCGAAAATCTCTTGAAAAACTTCAATCCAAAATGAAAAATCAATTCTTGATTGGTTTCTGTTCCTAAATAGCTCAATCCTAATCGCCTCTATTTCGTCATAAGAACATGTAGCACGGTTTTTATGGATGTCTTGTAAAAACTTTTGACAAATCCTTGGATCTACGTATGAGCAGCACTAGAAAATATCGTGACTACTCCATGCTTTTTTAATAAATAAAACAGAGCTTGCATTGATAATGGAAAATGAGACGTACAAATGCTAGTGACTGCTCTATGCTTCAACATTAGTGCCTAGTCAACTGTCATTCTTGGATTACTCAAGACTTTATAAATTGAACTGTTTTACTTGCATTCACATGAGACCTCTAGCAAAGTAGAAGATAATTTCGAATGCCTTGTTGACTCTAAACCTCAATCGCCAAGTAAAACTTGCACCATCCATCAGAACTAATAATTTTAGTGAAGGTTATATAAAAGAAAAGAATCTACCAAATTATGTCTCACCTTGCAACAATAAATCAGTACCTAGGAAAGAGTTTTCTTTGCTCAATTTATCATGAAAAGCAGGGGAAATTCCATTTGAAATTTTAGACTATTCATTAGTCAAATTGTAAAAGTTTCAAATGATCAATTTTCATCCTAGCAATGTCATTTCTCAATCCACTGTTCTCCTCGTCCTTGCATCATAAACTAGATTTTGATCAATCAACACCCTCCCTCATAAGCATCTCTAAAGAGAGGCGATTATGATTGTGCTATTTAGGAGCAAGAATGCGATGAGGAGGAAGGAGGTGCGCTGCAGGGAGGAGGAGGTTCAACAAAAAATTGTTTTGTGATTTTGACAAAATCTCATTTCTTAGTTTAACCTAAAGTAAGGGCAAAATGGTCCAAAAATTAATCTCGATCAGTCAATGACGTGGACTTAACTGTTTCATTAGAAAACGAGGGTTAAACTCAAATAGTTTTTAAAACGATGACCAAACTCTAATAGGTATAAACTAATGAGCGTCAAACTCAAAAAAAAAAAAACCCTAAAATTATATTGTCAATTCTTTTAAATAAAAAAAATGATATTTCCCGGACGATAGGCAGCGATCAGCCAGGGCAGAGTCCCACATAAAGTGTATGGGGACGACATCTCATTTAATTTGCAAATAGAGTTTCATTATTTAATTTAATTTTTTTATTATTTAAATGTGGCAACCACGTTTCCACCACTTCACGTTTTTGCCATTGAATCTCATTGCCTTATGTGAAGTTTCTAAATCTACCTTGAGAATAACAATTTTTACTTCTGATGTTTACTTCCTTTACCTGCAAGCAAACAAAAATCATCTGCATGATAGAATTTTAATACAATTCTTTTCATGAATCAATACAATAATATTTCAATACAATTCTTTTCATGGTATCAGAGCAAAGCTTCTCTGGTTAACCAAACTCGAGCCGCCGAACCTATAATCTTTCTCGCTTGTTAAAAGTTAACTAACACTGCCAAACACCACATCACGCAGCCACGCAATCTCACCATCTCTGCTTTTCCACTCAGCAGCAACACACAAACACTACAATCATCATCAAAACTTCATCATATCACAACACACAGACACTGCAATCATCAACACACAAACACATCAATCCATCAACACAGGGTGGAAATTGTTGAAACTGCTTGTCAACCACGTTGGTTCCAGTAAAAAATTTCTAGTGTCCGTGCCTGAAGATCCTACTCTTCCCAGAGGAGTAAAATTGGAGTCTGAGAAGCCTAAAGTGAGAACAAAACCTCATCAGAATCCATCAGAACACCAATCTGACCAACAAGAGATCATCATCATCAGCAGCAGCAGCATCAATATGACCGAACACAAACAAGAGATCATCACAACTAAATCGAACACCAACAAGATATCAACATCAATCTGACCGAACAATCGTTGAGCATCAATGAGAACATCTCATCATCAACAAGAGGCCGCCATCATCATCATCAGCAGCGTCAATCTGACCGAACACCAACAAGAGATCATCATCAACAAGAGGCCGCCATCATCATCAACATCAATCTGACCGAACACAAACAAGAGATCATCATCAATCCATCAGATCCATCATCAACCAGAACAACATCGATTTCATCGGAATCAAACCCTGCCAATCGTGTTGATCACGAACGCCGTCCCCTTCACACCACCGCCTGCTCAAACTCTACCGCGAGCTCGGACAAAGACAGCGTCTAGGGCTTCTTCCTCCTCGCCACAGATCGATGCACGAAAGCATGAACAGTGAAGAAGAATGAGCAAGAAGAGAAATGCATATTTTATCTTTACCCAGTCGTTATTTGCACCACCAAATTTACTTAGTACCACCACAAAAAACAGCAACCATGGCCGACAATACAAGCAATGGTTCAAACACCACCACCTCACCATACAACAATCCTCATCACCCATACTTTCTTCACCACTCCGATCAATCTGGAGTGGCTCTTGTTTTACAACCACTTACTCCTACCAATTACAACATATGGAGTCGAGCTATGACCATGACTCTCAAAGCCAAAAACAAATTGGGTTTTATTGATGGATCTATCAAAAAACCCGACGACAAAGCCAATAATGATGAACTACAACAATGTGATCGTTGCAATAGCTTGGTGAAATCATGGCTTATCAGCGCCATCTTACCTGACCTCCAGGCAAGTGCCATGTACTGTGAATTGGTCTATAATGTGTGGGCTAATTTGAAAGAAAGATATGCACAAAATAACTACTTTTAGATCTATCATATTGAATCTGAAATCCATGGATGTACTCAAGGGGTGATGAATGTGAGTGTCTACTTTACCAAATTAAAGGCTCTATGGGACGAATTGGATGTTGTGGTTGGTTTTTGCTGAAGACACTAGTGACACCATGAACACCGTTCTCTTATATTCCACACTCAACGCTCGATCAAGTTCTTGATGGGGCTAACCGACGCCTACAATTCTGTTAGGGGTCAAATTTTGTTGATGGATCCACTTCCTCCACTCAACAAGGTTTACTCCCTTGTGATTCGTCACGAATGCCAGCAAGAGATCTCTACAGGCAAATCCAACATACCTATTGCTGCAACTTTTGTCATGCGAAATATTGATCCCAAAGGTGCACACAACATTGATAAGTCGGTGGTACCCCGAAAACCCTTTAATCCCGACGTCAAGTGTGGAACATATGACAGGGTAGGTCATACTGTTGTTGACTGTCGTTCTCATCTCACTTGTGATTATTGTGGATTGAAAGCCCACACTATCGACAATTGTTGGAAATTTAAGAGAGCTGATCATACTAAATAACGACATTTTCAGAAAGATCGTCCTAGGGGCAATAATGTATCCACTTCTTCTGATGTGCAGTCATCCAATCTTTTCCATTCACTTTCGAGCAGTGCAAGCAAATCATGGCTTTGCTCCACAACAAGTCCAAGACTCACAATATTCGTAATGATTTTTCTATTATATAATTGACAGGTAAAGTACTCTCTCTCAAACCTCATGGCTCTCGTTCATCATGGATCCTTGATAGCGGCGCGATTGATCATATAGTTCATAACCCTAATTTACTTACATCTTCCAAACCTGTCCACAATCAAACCGTTGAGGTTCCTAATGGTACACTCGTTGTTGTTACACACATTGGCACCATGACTTTCTCTTTTGTTTTTACCTTGCATGATGTTCTTTGTGTTCACTTTTTTAATCTTAATTTAATTTACATTAGCAAACTCACAAAACATTATCTCTTTCTTACCATTTTTCTAAAATTCTTGTCTGATATAGGACCTTTGTTCGGGGAAGATGATTAGGACAACAACTAAGCTTGATGGTTTGTACTATCTGGACGGTGCCACCACCACAACTTTCACCACTTGTCACATCATTTGAGACAACAACCTTGTGTTATGGCACAATTGCCTAGGTCACATTTCAGATAAAACTCTTCGTCTCCTTCCAATCTCTTTTCGCGATGCTAGTACTTGTGTTTTCAATAAATGTGTTATTTGTCCTTTAGTCAAACAAACTAGAAATAAGTTTCCATTATCTCATATTTCGAGTACTGCTCTTTTTTCCTTATTACATGTTGACATTTGGAGAGGATATCACGTTGCTTCCCTTTCTGGAGCGCGTTATTTTCTCACCATTGTTGATGATTATACACGATGTACTTGGATTTATCTCATGAAACACAAGCTTGACACACATACACTCTTAATTTATTTTATTAATTATGTTGAAAATCAATTTTCTTCCAAAATTCAAACTATTCGCTGTGATAACGGACTTGAATATTTTCTCATTGATTTTTATGCTTCAAAAAGCATTACCCATCAAACTTCTTGTTTCTCTATGCCCCAACAAAATGGAGTGGCGAAACGCAAACATAGACATTTTTGAATGTTGCTCGTGCCCTTTTGTTTCAAGCACATCTCCCTAAACATTTTTTGCGAGAAGCAATTCTCACCGCTGCTATCTCATTAATCGCACACCGTCCTCTGTGCTTAAAAGCAAAACACCTTTTGAACTTCTCTCTAACAAACCACCCACCCACTCTCACCTTCGAGTATTTTGTTGTCTATGTTTCGCTTTCACACATGCAAAACATCCTAGCAAATTGGATGTTCATTCTAGTCAATGTGTTTTTCTTGGATACTCTCACGGGCAAAAAGGATGCAAAGTCTATGATCTCACCCACAAAAAGGTCATTGTTTCTCGTGACGTCATCTTTCATGAGGAGACTTTTTTCTTATTTTTCTGACGACAGCTCAATACAGTCGAAAACTTATTGTGATCCAGATTGGGCTAGATGTAGAGATACTAGGAGATCCATTACATGTTATTGTGTCATACTTGGCAATTCACCAATTTCTTGGAAAGCTTAGAAACAAACTACAGTGGCAAGATCTACAACTGAAACAGAATATATGGGTCATGGCCTCCACATGCTGTGAATTAACTTGGTTGAGGTACATTCTTAATGATTTGCATATTAATCATCCTCAGGCAGTTCTCTTGTTTTCTGACAACAAGGCTGCACTCCATATTGCATCTAATCTGGTTTTTCATGAGCGAACGAAGCCTATAGAGATTGATTGTCATTTGATTAGAGAAAAGATACAAGAGGGTACTATTTAGACTGAGCATATTGGAACACTACATCAACGGGCATATTTGTTCACTAAAGCTTTGTGCACTTATCAATTTGATAATCTTCTTAGCAAGTTGGGTATTACAAACATACACTCTAACTTGAGGGGAAGTGTTAAAGAAAAGAAATTTACCTATGTTACAAAATAGAAAAGTGTTACAGAATAGGATACGTTAGGAAATTCAGAATAGAATAGAAGTCTTATATTTCCTATCTCCACATGGTTAGGTCAGGTTTAGCTTTATAAGCTTGTATTCAATATATGAATCAATACAATAATATTTCAATTCAATTCTTTTCAAGAAGTCTCATTGTGACTCAGAATTGTAGTAAAAGACTTTTTTGTGAGACAAAATCGAAAACAAAATTCTTGAACTGGGAAGTTCATTGAAGAATGGCTACATTTTAGAGTGACAAAAAACATACACTACAACAATTAAGCCATTTTTCAAGAAAAAATGTCCTTGACAAAACTCAAAATTTTGTTGAAAACTACTTTTAACAAGGAAAAAAATTCGTTAGCGGGTTCCTGGAGGCATCCCCGTAGCTAAAGGTATTTGCCAAGGAATTACAGTTTTTGTTGGTAAAATGGATGCTAAGTCAAGAAAATATTTTGTTGGTAATATTGACAACTACCAAGGAAATTCGTTGGTAAAAATCAAATATCGTTACCAACAAATTGTTTGTTGCAAGAACTATTTTATTTACCTACAAAATTTTTCTCGAAAAATCTTAAAATCATCAAGGAAAAGTGTCATTGGCAAATGTAACAACCTTTATCATATAACTTTTTTGTTGGTAAAATGCATGAATATCAACGAAAGTTGTCATCAGTATCGTTACCAATTACCAAGGAAATTATTTTCAATAAAAAAATGATATATTAAAGTTGTCTAAGAAACGACCTAATATAGGTCCCAAACTCTAAGGACACCACCCACTACCTCCCAAACTCTAAGGACATCACTCTTGATGATAAGACCCCACTATGGAATTCCATATATAATATATTTATTTTTAGGCTCAACGGGAATCGAACTCCTGGCCTATAGTAAAATCTGTTGCAATATTTACCAATTGAGCTATTTGAATAATTGTGTTGTGTGAAACAACTTTATAGCTTATTAAATCAAATTACTCTTTTTTTGCAATAAAAAAAAACCATTGCTACATATATAATAGAGACCAATATATAATATTTCATCACTAAAAATTAGAACTAAATATTTTCACGATTATAAGATTTATGTTAAATATCTACCACTTTTAGCAATGAAAAAACATTTCACAGTAACACCATTATAATTAGCAACAAAATAGTAATAACATTTTAATGCTATATGTTATTGAAATTGGTTATATTTCCAATGAAATAAAATTAAATTGTTGTAAATAATAAAATGTGCCTTAATAAGAAAAAAGTTCATGGAAATTTTATCAATATTTAGCAACGAAATAAATTGTTACCATTAATATTATAATTAACAGTAAAATAATGTTGTATTGTTAAATAAATTTTATTTGATTTTTCAGATGAAATAATATCAATGCTACTAATGAAAATTTTCAACGAATTGATATTTTTCCACTATAAAGAAGCTAGGAGCTTTAAATATAAAAAAATTTCATAAAAAAAAATTCATTATAGGTAACCAAATAAATCGTTGCAATAACGTGGTAATTAACTAGAGAAAATATAGTTTCATTGTTGAAGAGACACGAACAAGTGTTATAGTGCATTTACTAAGAAAATGTTTGTCAATAATATTAATATTTATTAGCAATGAAAAAATTTATTGTAAACGACGTCATTATAACTAACAAAAAAAATTTCGTTGAAAAAGAATGTTGCGAAATAATGTTGGTGGAAAATTGGTTTTGGAATAAATATTTTTCGCCGCCTCTTTACAAAGAAAAGTTGCCAACAAAATAAATTTTGTTACAAAAAGTGACAACTCTATGGTTTTTTCAGTGAAATTTATTTTTGTTAGAAATAGTAACATATTAACGAGGAAAATAAAATTTGTTAGTAAATAAAACATTTTTTGTAGTGAGTATACCAATTTATAACAAAATAATGATTTGTCGCTATAAAATAGTTAGTGAACTTTAATGAGAAACAAATTTTCATGAAAATAATTATCAGTTTTTACCTAGAAAACAATTAGTTACGAACAATGTAATAATTACCAACAAAATCTTATTTCATATCTACAAAGATTTCATTAAAAAAGATATTGTTTCCACCAAAATAAAAAACGTTGCCAATAGTGTGACAATTCTCAACGAAATATTACTTTGTTGCTATAAATTAATAAATGAGCTTTAACAAGAAAAAAACCTAATGGAAAAAATTATCAATCATTATCAACGAACCGAATCATTACTAATAATGTGATTATTGTTTAGGAAAACATATTTCCTTACTAAAGAGGGATGAATAAGATTTAATATTTGTTAACAAGGAAAGTGAGTTGTTGTTAAAATTAGTCTTCTTTAACAACAAAATATTTCATTCCAGATGATGCCATAATTACCAAGGAATAAATATTTTGTGGCCATAAAAAGAATTTCATTGTTAAATCAATTTAGCGAAAAATTGGGTTTGGAGGGAATGTTTCCCGCCACCTATTTAACAAGGAATGTTTCCTACAAAATATATTTTGTTAAAAAACAGTAACAAGTTTATGGATTTTTCAAGAAAATTTTTTATTCGTTGACAATGCTACAATATTAACAAGGAAATCAATTTTCGTAACAATAATTTTGTCTGTAAAAGATAGATTTCTTGTAGTGATATAAACAACATTTGTCAATTTGGAAGCCTCAGAAGGACTGGAAACTTGCAGAAAGTTGCTTGCTTGTGCAACTTCCAACTAGCTAGTTGGATGTAAATGCCAATGATGACAATATATTGAAAAGTCGACCAACAGTGATGACATTATATAAATGATGTAATCTAAAATTTGACTTAGTAAAGGTTGAAATTATATATGGCTAGCAAATGCGCACATAATCTTATATAAAATGGACTAACAGAAACTTAAGTCAAGTCAGGTGACACTCTTGAAGACTCCGCTTAGTTGGTTTAACTCCGTTTTTCTGCTTAATAGAGCTGAATTGTCAAGTCAGGTTTCCAGAGGGTCGATGTAATGTAGATCTCTCCTATTGGAATGGGTAACTTATGTTCTATAGGAACTCTTTAAAACATGGTTTCTTATCCACTCTTGTTTTACTGTGCTAGCAAACGTGGCTGGCTAGGCTTACTCGTTTCACTGTGCTGGTACCTATGTGTCTCTTCTGAATCAATTAGACAGTACTGCTATTTACCTTGACATCTTCTAGTAACCGTTTTTTAATCTTGGACAAATTATCAACAATATTACTTTGGTTGATCTCCATTCAACATTCTCGGCCTTCTTTCATCTTACTCTTTCCCATTCAATCTGTATTTTTGTAATGACTTTCAATCTTAATTTAAAAGGTATTTCAACTCTTTCCTCCTATTCTTTTCATTAATTAATTTACCACGTGAAATTTTAGTAAGAACAATTTTAAATTGCTTATATGATCAATCCTGGCTACAACGTGTTCACTATTTGTATTTGTTTGTACAGATGTTTTGGTTGCAGAATCTTGGACTATCCGATGGAAATTGGAGAGTTTACACATTCTGTAGGAAGCTGAAAACAATCCTATTGAGAGCATATATAGAAACTTGGAATATTTGGTGGAGGTCAACAATCTTTTCATAATAATTTCTTTCTTGGTTGAACTACAACTTTTTATATATTACCAATCCAACTGTACAATGCCCGTAATAGTATTATATTACCAATCTTTTCATAACACATTTTTTTTTGGGTAAGAAAGTATGCATAACACTCAATACATAGTCATGTTGTCTCAAAGCCTATTAGCGGCATTGCTAAACAATGGTTGAATGAAATACTCGCATCCTCAACCCCTTATTATTAATAGGTAACCGGATTGTTATAAAATCCATAAATGTATCCAGTTGCTTATTACTGTAATAACAATGGTATGTCAATGGCATGACAGCTCAATGATTAGAGTTTGGCGGATTGTGCAAATGAAGTTGACGAGCCTGATATGCCAAAAATTAAGGAAGCTTTCTTCCCCACAATGTGTTTTGCACAGATATCTAATCGTTTACTTTGGAGAATTAGGTGAGTTATACCCATCACTATAACGCAAGTTGGTTAATATAATGAAAATTTTTCAGTCTTGTTTTTCAATTGCAATAGTTTACAGCAGTGTCTTTTATTGATTTTTTTTAATTTAATTGGTTAAAATGACAGAACAAAACTGTTACAGTGTTCATATAGGAAAACTCTTGTGTTTTTTTCAAGAGATCCAACTAAGTGAGTTGTCGTGCGCTGTGTGCTAGCTGGGCAAAGATTTCGATACATTTGTTTGGTAGAATTAATGTAGGCTGTCACTAGGCAAACCTAGATTAGTATTAAACATTACAAGTTTCTTAATGAACATGTTACCAAAAGTATATCTTAATATCCCTTAGGAAGCATTCAGATTTGGCATTGCTTATACAAGTACAACTTGCAAATACAGAAAACAGGTACGCAATAATGGAAACCAAACTCACAATCATAATATTATTGTATGTGAACTCATAATATTATTGTATGGAAATCAAACTTGCCATCATAATATTATAGTTGAACATCGCTAACATTGATTTTTCTAGACACTTTCTAGACTTAGCTTTCTCTAGACTCCACCTAGTGAACTCTACAAGACTCTAAAAACTCTACAATACTCTAGACAATCTAAAATACTCTTGAGAGTCTAGACTTTGGCAATTACATGATAAATTACAAATTACAATTTCAAATACCCCTTCATAATTTTTAATTTTTCTTGAGCCTTTGAAGTGATAAAAATTTTCTGATGTCATGCCCTTTGTGAGCTGCTCATTTGTGTTGACAAACTGGAGTTGAATTTCTCCTCTCTGCACCAAGTCTCGAATAAAATTATTGAGAATATATTACGAATATCCTGATTGATTGGGAATATTTGTATTAGGAAAGTTGCTTATAGAGTCAATATTGTATAATAGTTTTAAGGAAATTAGCAGATTATATTGTGAATATTCTCACAATATTCTCTGAATTAGTTTGTATATAAACAGGTGATTGTGAATGAAAAAGATAACACAATACACACAAATCATTTTCTCTGTGTCTAACATCTTATCATGGTATCAGAGCAAAGAGTATCATAAAGGGAGGAAATGTACCTGTGTACGATTGGAACGATTGGATCTTCCTCTAACTGGGCCTTGTAACCTCGGAGTGCAGTCTCAAAGGGCATCAGTGATCCTTCTTCGAATAAGAAGGAACGAAGAAGAAGAAGAAAGATCGAACCGCTGATCGAACCCCTAAAGGGACATCGACATCGACCCTCTGATTGAACCTCTGATCGACATTGATCCTCTGATCAACTCATATTGAACCTCTGATCGACATCGACCCTCTGATCAACTCATATTGAACCTCTGATCGACATCGACCCTCTGATCAACTCATATTGAACCTCTGACCTGATCAAGAAGGAACTCTGATTGAAGAAGGAACCCTCTGATTGAACCCCTAACCGAAGATACTGTGTAAGAACCTCAGGAACCTGATCGATCCCAATCGATCCTGAACCAAGCTGATCGATCCTGATCCAATCGATCCCAATCGATCCTGATCCAATCGATCCCAATCTGATCGATCCTGATCCACGCTCCAGGAACCTAATCGATCCCAATCGATTCTCTGTCTCTGCTTCACGATCTCCCAACCACTTCACGATCTGATCGATCCTCTGTCTCTGCTTCACGATCTGATCGATCCCAATCTGATCGATCCTCTGTCTCTGCTTCACGATCTCCCAATCTGATCGATCCTCTGTCTCTGATCTCCCAATCTGATCGATCCTGATCGAAGCTCCAGAGAATCGTCGCCATCGCACCGAGAGGAAGATCCACAGACTCCTTCCTCTGTCGAAGAAGCAGCAGAAGAGAAGAACCAGCGAGAAGAGATCTCACTCTCATTTCTCTGACCCTGTTTATGTTTCTCTGTTTTTTTTTTTTGATTTGTTTGTTTTGTTTCTCTGTTTCTCTGTAATGCATAAGTAAAAGAAAGAACAGAACAGAACAGAACAGAAAAGAAAAGAAAAGAAAAGAAAAGAAAAGAAACGAAAAAAAAAAAAAAAAAAAAAAAAAAGGTAGAGTTTATCTTCTGTGGCTGTCGTGAATACAGCTTTGATTCTTTCTACGGCGGTTCGAGATTTCTCTTTGAACATCGCTCATGGCTGGCAGTGCCAACACTGCTCAGATAGGTTCTTCTGAGGCAGGAGTGACTGAGACAAATGCACCTCCACTGCCTGGGCTGAATACCACCCAGTGGCAGACACTTCTTCAGCTGCTGGGTGGGTCAAAATCCGCAACGACCGATAAGATGATTGGTACGCCTTGGATTATTGACACGGGAGCTTCGAATCACATGACTGGCACGATCGGGGATCTCCGTGACTTAAGGGAGATTGCTCAATGTCCCGTGGGATTGCCAGATGGGAGTAGCGCTATCGCCACTAAGGAGGGGACGATCCTTCTTGACAGAAATTTCTGTTTGCAAAATGTTCTTTATGTGCCAGGGCTAACTTGCAATTTAATTTCTGTGTCGCAATTGACTGATCATTATAACTGTTTTGTCCAATTCACTAATGATCTGTGTGTTATACAGGACCGCACTTCGAGGATGCTGATTGGTGCGGGTGAACGACGCGATGGACTCTATTACTTCCGGGGGCTGCCACAGGTTCACGCAATAAAGGCCAATAGTGTGGTGTCTCTTGATCTATGGCACCAGCGACTGGGTCATCCATCTCTACAGGTAACAAAGTTAGTTCCCGACGTCAGTTTTAGTGAAAAGAAAAATCGCTTGAATAAAAACTGTGACGTCTGCCAGAGGGCAAAGCAAAGTAGAGATAAGTTTCCTGTTAGTGAACATAAAGCTTCGACTATTTTTGAACTTATTCACACTAATTTATGGGGACCTTATCGAACAACTTCTTCCTGTGGTGCTTCTTATTTTTTGACCATTGTTGATGATTTTTCCCGTGCTGTATGGATTTATTTACTTGTTGATAAGAAAGAGGTCTCCCGTACTCTTCAAATGTTTTTCTCGATGGTTAAGAGACAATTTGATAAAGAGGTAAAAATTTTGAGGAGTGATAACGGCACTGAATTCACTTGCCTGCGACAATATTTTCTTGATCATGGGATTGTTTTTCAAACGTCCTGTGTGGGAACACCTCAACAAAATGGGCGGGTTGAACGGAAACACCAACATATTTTGAACGTAGCTCGGGCGCTGCGTTTTCAGGGCTCTCTTCCTATTGAATTTTGGGGAGAATGTGTCTTGACGGCTGGATACTTGATAAATAGGACTCCCTCCTTGGTTTTGAATGGGAAAACACCTTATAGTGTCTTGTATGGTAGCACACCAACTTACGATCACTTGCGCATTTTGGGGTCCTTGTGTTATGCGCATGTGCAGACGGGGGATAAGTTTGCCAGTAGAAGTCGAAGGTGCGTCTTTGTTGGGTACCCTTATGGAAAAAAGGGGTGGCGTTTGTATGACTTGGAGAAACAAGATTTCTTTGTTTCTCGTAATGTTGTATTCTCGGAAGGAGTTTTTCCCTTTGCAGATAATTTTAATTTAGACCACGATGGTCTGCCTAATATCGAGGCGGTTCAAGAGGACTTTGAGGAGACATCTACACCTGTTTTGAGGGGGGGTGCCGATGAGTGTGTACAGCCGGATAGGACTGCTGGGCAGTCAGCTAGTGCCGAGGAGTTTGTTCAGCCAAATAGGGCTGCTGGGCAGTCGGTGTGTGCCGAGGATGGGGCAAATGCTGGTGTCGAGGCGTTTGTACAGCCGGATGAGGCTGCTGGGCAGCCGGATGAGGCTGCTGGGCAGCCGGATGAGGCTGCAGGGCAGCCGGTTTGTGCGACCCAGGAGGACAACCCGGACGCAAGTCAGGAAGATGTGTTGGGCAGGGGTCAACGCAGAAGACAAGCCTCGATACGACTCCGTGATTATGTTACTCATACCATTCGGAAAATGAGTCCATCCGTACCTCCTTCACCCGTACCACGGCATTCCTCAGGTACACCCTATCCCATAGCACATTGTGTGAATTGTGATAATTTTTCTATGCGACGTAGACATTTTCTTGCAGCCTTGACAACAAATCGGGAACCTGTGTGCTATTCTGAGGCCGTGAAAGACAGCCGCTGGAGGGATGCCATGCGACGAGAAATTGAGGCTCTTGAGATTAATGAAACCTGGGTTGTAACAGAATTGCCACCAAGAAAGAAAGCTCTCGGATGCAAGTGGGTATACAAAATCAAGTATCACTCTGATGGTACCATTGAGCGATTGAAGGCTCGGCTGGTTATTCTTGGGAATCATCAAATTGAAGGAGTTGATTATACAGAGACTTTTGCTCCAGTAGCTAAAATGGTTACAGTACGGGTTTTTCTTGCCGTTGCGGCTGCCAAGAATTGGGAAGTCCATCAGATGGATGTTCATAATGCATTTCTACATGGTGATCTTGCGGAGGAGGTATACATGAAATTACCACCCGGTTTTCAGGTGGGGACTTCTGGAAAGGTGTGCAAGCTTAGGAAATCATTATACGGGCTGAAGCAGGCACCCCGCTGCTGGTTTGCTAAATTGTCGACTGCTTTGAAAAATTATGGTTTTCGGCAATCTTATTCAGATTATTCTTTGTTTACTCTACAAAGAGGTGCGGTTCAGCTCAGTGTTCTTGTCTATGTCGACGACCTTATCATCTCTGGGCGTAATCCGGGGGATATACAGAAATTCAAGGGTTACCTCAGTGTTTGTTTCCATATGAAAGATCTGGGTCCTTTAAAGTATTTCTTGGGGGTTGAAGTGGCACGCGGACCAGATGGGTTTGTGCTTTGTCAACGCAAATACGCGCTAGATATCATCTCTGAGGCCGGATTGCTAGGGGCAAGGCCCGCGGCGGTGCCATTGGAACAGAATCATCGACTCGCCTTGTCCAAGAGTCCAGAGCTCGCTGACCCGGAGCCTTACCGTCGCTTGGTGGGACGGCTAATTTATTTGTGTTTCACTCGACCCGAATTATCTTATAGTGTTCATGTTTTATCTCAATTTATGCAACATCCTCGGGCGGACCAATGGGAAGCTGCTTTGCGGGTGGTTCGGTACTTAAAAGGTAATCCAGGTCAAGGTATACATTTGAGTAGTAAGTGTGACTTGCAGTTACATGGGTGGTGTGACGCTGATTGGGCCGGATGCCCTTTGACTCGGCGGTCCCTCACTGGTTGGTTGGTGTTCCTTGGGAACTCGCCGGTATCTTGGAAGACAAAGAAGCAACATACAGTATCTCGCTCCTCCGCAGAGGCGGAATATAGGTCTATGGCTATGACTACATGTGAGTTGAAATGGCTTAAAGCTATTTTAGCTAGCCTCGGGATGCCTCACACACGTCCTATGTCTCTTCATTGTGATAGTCAGGCGGCTCTCCATATATCTCAAAATCCTGTTTTTCATGAACGGACAAAACATATTGAGGTCGATTGTCACTTTGTCCGTGATGAAATTGTTGCTGGACATATCAATCCCACATTTGTCCCATCCAATGAGCAACTCGCTGACATTTTCACAAAAGCATTGGGCAAACGACAATATGAGTATCTACTTCGCAAGTTGGGCATACGAGATCTCCATGCACCAACTTGAGGGGGGTATTGAGAATATATTACGAATATCCTGATTGATTGGGAATATTTGTATTAGGAAAGTTGCTTATAGAGTCAATATTGTATAATAATTTTAAGGAAATTAGCAGATTATATTGTGAATATTCTCACAATATTATCTGAATTAGTTTGTATATAAACAGGTGATTGTGAATGAAAAAGATAACACAATACACACAAATCATTTTCTCTGTGTCTAACATCTTATCAAAAATGATGACGGATTTCAAAGTTTTTTGTGTGATTGTGAAATACTGGATTCTTGGTCATTGCAATAGCTGACATATTATCACAGAAAATTGTTGTAGGATTTTCTTCTTCCTACTACAAGTTTTTGTAACCAAACTGCTTCAGACGCTGCATTTTCGTAGCTGCCATGTACTCAACTTCTGTTGACGATAAGGCAATGGTCTTTTGCTTTTTCGATCATACTCCAACCGAGATTTATCCAATCGTTGGTAGATTGATATTAATTATATAATCAGGAATATTGGATTAACATGGATTGCAGTTATCCAGGAATACCATATTAACAGGGATTCAAATTATTTTTCCTTTTCTAGTTAGGATTATGTGTATCCCTATAGATACCTCATTGTGAGATGAATAGAGAATATCCTTTGAATTATTTAATATTATTTTATTTAACCTAGTATCAAAGCAACGATCTTAGGATCGTGCTTCCACTGCTATCCTTTCCTTGCTCTGCCTTTACCTTGCTGAATTGATGATTTGCTAATTTATTGCTGCTGATTTGTTGTTGTTTTGCTGTCTTGCTGATTTGTTGTTGTTGTGTTTACACAAAAAAATGCTTCAAGCTCTTTTGGAAGGGGGTGTTTCTATCAAATGATTTGATGGAAATTTCTTACAATTTCAATAACAAATGCAACTATGCAAGTGTATATCGCTTGTAATTTTCTCTAAGGCTGGCCTTCTTTCAAATCGAAACTGCAATGGAATGACAACAAGTTTCCGATAAATTCAATAAAATACATGTGCGCTCACATGAAAACATTGAAATCACTTGGCAAAGATAAGGAATAAGAACCGCAACTGTGAAATACAAATGCTGCATGTAAACTAACATAGATGTTATTGAGTTTCAACAAAATATATGTACTTAATAGAGATAACACATGAGAAATTTCCATTGTCTAGTCGTACACCAAAGTATGTAAGAAATTTCCATATCCAGTAATTAAGAATATTGGGCACTTCTGTGAGATCATTGGGTAAATTTTCAGTGCATGGCTCTGCTTACTACTTCATGGGATGCCCCATGTTGCTATTCTCCTCAACAGGTACTTCCTTGCCTCACTTTGCTTAGGTATCCAAAGCACCAGTTTAAGATTACTGAGCATAATTTGAGTGAACGTGCACTGTAACTCTGTTGGATTATTGGTGTTGGAGACGTTTTTGAATATATTTCTTTGTGTTTGATTGGTAACAAAAAAAATATATATAAAAAATAAAATTCAACTGTATATGTTCACTTTTGCATTTTCTTTTCCAGATGTTTTGGTTTACAAAAAAACATGGAATATTCTGCATGAAATTGGAGTCTGCACATTCTACAAAAAGGTGAAAACAATCCTATAGGGTGCATATATATGGAATCTTGGAATTGGTACAACATTAGAACTATCAATTTTTTTGATAATATTTTTTTTTCTTTGTTGAACTACAGTTTGTTTGATACATTTCCTATAGTCAAATCTCAAGTATAGCTTCTTCCCCAAATCCAACTGTGCAATTACTGAGCACAAATATGCGAAGTAATGCAAAACGTTGAATACATTAACACATTGTTTAAATTATTTGTTGAATGAAATATTTGTATTCTCCGGCAGGTTCGAATTCTACCATTCATCATAAATCTATTAACTGAGCTAGTACTTCGTTGGCCAGTAGTCAAGTTGTTTAATTATGCTGCAGCCTGTTTTTATTTTTTTTGGTTAAAACGCCAAAACTAGACTTTTGCAGGTTCCTATAGGAAAAGTATTTGTGATTTTTAAAGAGAATGTAATGAGTTGTCATTTATTATATGTATACGTTAATATCCTTTAAGTCAAACTCTTCTAAGATAATTAAATTAGGAAGTTTTCAGACTTGACACAATATTTCAACTTGCAGATCCAGGGAATGCATGTTAGCTACTGAGTCCGTTATAAAAGCAGGAGCTAACAGTGGGTGCAGAGATCACTCATCTTTGAAAGGCAAACAAAAATAGATCATAATATTGTTGTATATATGAAGTCATTAACAGTCTGGTATTCCTATTTAAACAAAAAAAAAAAAAAAAAACAGTCCGGTATCCTTATTTTTTAAAGAACCAAAAGAGAACAACGAAAGTAAACGGATGATGAGGATCTTTTGAGTATCTTATTAGCAAAAAATTGATGTCTTCGGAATGTTAGGTGAGTTGCAAGCTTGATAAGAACAGTGAGTCTTCGTTTTCATCTTAATGTGGTTTGTAAAAGAGTATTCTTGTGGTAACATGATTATTGTTTTCATTAAGGTTATGGCTGTATATTTAAATTTCATAATTAACTGTGTACATAGTACTGTTTTACTGGCTTTGCGTAATCTTGAAATTAAGGTTCTGCTGGGTTCACTGTTATGCAATTCGATGAACTTGAAAATGCATATGGGCTAAAGTGCAAAAGCATTTATAATACAATAATGCAATTAAGAATTCGTTTCCTTTTTGTCTTTGTTTTGTTTCTTTAAATTTTTAATTGGCAAGGCAAAATGATTTTATTGTCAAAGATGGAACTGACCAAACTGGAAAATTTCTGTCATATTGTTCAATTGCGATAGTTTACCAGCAGTGTATTTTATTGATTTTTAAGACTTCTTTACTAGATGCATCCACTACAGTTCTTTAGAAGATCTTCCCTTCCCCCTGACAATCTCTCTACTGATGAAACATTTGTTTAGTAGAATCCCTGATTCTAGTCCATCTCTAGGATGCCGGCCTGGCGCGGGCCTAGCTCTCTAATAAGGCTCTAGTAGAATTATAAGGTAGGCAGGTACGCTGTCACTAAGCAAACATAGATTAGTATTAAACATTACAACTTTCTTACTGATACCAAAGGTATATCTTAATATCCCTCAAAGTCTTCTAAAATAATGAAGTTGGAAGCATTTATTTTTTTTATTTTTTTTTTTAAATTGGGTTGTTGATCCTTTTATTTATTTATTAAAATATGTTTGAAGGCTACGTGACTGACCTATATAATTAAATCAGGCTACTCACAAAATTTTAATTGGTGAGTCTCGAACTCGCGACCTCTTACAAGGAGGAGAGTGGATGTCCTTATTACAATATTATAACTTGGGAAGCATAATATTACAAGTTAGGAAGCATTGAGACTTGGGATTGCTTACAATATTACAACTTGCAGATACAGAAAACAGGCATCCAATTAGAGGAAACCAAGAAGATGATGTCTTTGGAGTTGCAAGCTGGATATCCAGTAGCACCACCACTCTGTATCTTCTATATAAAGAGTGATTAAAGCTCTCTGTTCTCACACAACTCTTTTTTTTTTCTTTCTCATCCAGATCTCTAGTCTTGCATTCTGAGCAGAGCGTTCCTATCATCGATACCACTTCTAAAGAACAGTGAGTCTTTGTTTTCATCTTAACTTGGTTATGGCTGTATATTTAAATTTGATAATTAACTGTGTGCATAGTGCTGTTTTACTGGCTTTGCTTAATCTTGAAATTAAGGTTCTGCTGGGTTTACTGTTATGCAACTTGATGAACTTTGAAATGCATGTCGGTAAAGTGCAAAAGCACTTAAAAATACAATGTTGTATAAGAATTTAGTTGTTTTGTTGGTTAACAGGCATCGATCGTTGCCATTAAAAATTCATTTTGCTTTTTTTCTTTGTTTTGTTTCTGTAATTTTTTTAATTGTCAAAGATGGAACCGACCAAGGTGGGAGAATTCATCAGCCAGGCCATAGAAACTAATTACAACCTTTCAGTGTTACAAAAACTCAGAAATCAAATAGGGCGTGTAGCCAAGAACTTTGCTTGCCTGGGCAAATAAATAAATAATATTTTAAATTGCTGTAAAATGTTAAATTTTTTCCTACATAAGAAAATTTACAAGTTGAATAATCAACTCGTACTATCATTTACAAAGTAGAGACAAATTAAAATGAAAAAATATTTTTTGCTGTAGAGCCAATTCATCAAAATTCAAGGGGAGGTTAGAAATGGCAGAGAGTGTTGTGAGCTTTCTAGTACAAACATTGGGTTCCTTGGCTGTTCAAGAAATCGGTCTGCTGAACAGTGTTGGTGACGAGATCATGGAAATTAAAGACGAATTTAGTAGCATGCAGGCACTACTGAAGGATGCTGATGCTAAGGAGGATGGTGACGAAAGAGTGAAAGAATGGTTGAAACAAGTTCGCGATGTAGCCCATGAGACTGAAGATGTTCTTGATGATTTTCGGCTTTTTCAGCACAAAAGCATGGTTCATGTTTTCTCAAATTTGAAGACAAGGCACCAGTTAGCCAAACGTATTCAAGATATTAAATTCAAAATCAGTGGAATTGCAAGCAGAAAGGACAAATATGGCCTCAACAGTTGGGAGCAAGGTTCTACTTCTCAAACTACAAATGTCAAAGAAAAACGTGATCCTCGGCATGATGCTCTTTTCATCAAGGAGGCTCAACTCGTGGGCATTGATGATTCAAGGGACAAACTGGTTCGGTGGCTGGTCAGTGGTGATCAGCAAAGTTCGGTGTTTTCAGTGTATGGGCAGGGTGGTTTGGGAAAGACAACCCTAGTGAAGAAAGCTTTTGACAACCAATCTGTCATGAACCACTTTCCTTATCGTGCATGGGTTACGGTATCTGAGACTTTTGAAATAAAAAAACTGTTGATAGATCTTATTGAGCAAATACTTAAGGATAAGAAACAAGAATTAAAAGACATGGAGACAAACAAATTGAAGGAAATGCTGCAGAATGTTTTAAAAGCAAAAAGGTATTCTTTGGCCTTTTTTTTATTTTTAAATCTCTCCTTTCGTTTTAAACAACCTCCAAATCTCTACATTAGTCAAAGAAAAATTAGACACACAAGCTAATTCACCACTTCAATGCAGGTATATTTTGGTTTTTGACGATTTATGGAAGTTGGGAGCATGGAGTGATTTAAAAAATGCATTTCCTGATGATATCGGATGCGGCAGTAGAATAATAGTGACTACACGTTTTCACGACATCGCTCACGAATGTACATCTGAAAGCAAGTATAGTCTAGCTTTTGAACTTCCACTGCTCACATCAGACGATGCTTTCAAGCTCTTTTGCAAGGTGGCGTTCCCATCAGATGATTTGAATTGCTGTCCACCTAGTTTGGTGGAAATTTCTCAAAAATTTGTGAAAAAGTGCAAGGGTTTACCACTTGCAATTGTCTCTGTAGCTGGCCTTCTAAGAATAAAGAAACATGCGGAATGGAATCAAGTGTATAATAACCTCGGTCAGCTGATGATGAGATCAAACAATAAGCTTGAAGATTTGAAATGCATTATATCACTAAGTCACACAGACTTGCCTTTCCATCTTAAGTCTTGTTTCTTGTATTTATGCATTTTCCCTGAGGATTACTCTATTCGTCGTCGACAACTTCTTCAGCTTTGGGTTGCTGAAGGATTTGTTGAAAGAAAGGGCATGAGTGCTGACATGACAATGGAAGATATAGCAATGGGATACCTTGATGAGCTGATCAACAGGTGCTTGGTTCAAGTCAAATCATTTGGTGTGTCTGGACGAGTGAAGACCTGTCGAGTCCATGACGTTGTACGTGAGTTCATCATAGCAAAAGCTGAAGAACAAGGCTTTGTGACACATTTTGACAGGGATGGGCAACACGATAGTCAAGTGATTGGACGACGCCTATCATGCCTTGAAGATATGAAGAATGTGTTTAATTTGTTAGAAGAGAAGGAAAGCTTATTTTCTCATCTTCGGTCATTCATTTCTTTTGATCAGATCTATTGTTATTCTCGTAGAGCTCATAAGATTATTTGCAGATTTAAGCTTTTGAGAGTTTTCAAGGTAGAAGCAGATCACTATGATTACAAAGAAGCAATTTTCTCACACAAACTATCCTTGAGGTATTTGAGGTATCTATGTTTAGGGAGATTGAGTGGCCAACGACTTATTCTTGGAATATCCCATGGAAGGTTTACAAACCTTGAGGTGCTCGAAGCAGAAAATATGATCATCGACCGTAACGAATTGAAGGAGATATTCAAGCTAAAGCGCCTCCGCTATCTTTCTGTTGGGTATCTACAATTATCAGCAGTGGGGATAGAAAAGTTGAGTAACCTGGAGCATCTTTCAGTGGTGGACGTTAGAGGACAGGAAAGTTGTGGTGTCCTAGAAGGTCTAGGAATGTTAACCCAAATGAGGAAATTGAGAGTGCAAGAACTCAAGGAGGAAGATGGCATTCATTTCTGCACTTCCATTCAGAAGATGAAGTACCTACGCTCCTTACGTCTGTTTTCAACACGACGTCTTGACTTGCATAGTCTAAGGTTCCCTCCACAAAGTCTGGAGAAAATATACTTACGAGGAGAGATGGACACATCTCCTCTTTGGTTTTCCAAACTTCCAAACCTTATCAAGTTGACACTCAGTAGCTGCAACATAAGAGATGAATCTTTGCTCAAAAGTCTTCAAGACCTACCGTGTTTAGCAAAGCTTCAACTACTGTGGGGAGCATTCATGGGAAAAGAGTTGTATTTTGAAAAGGGAGGATTTGCAAGTCTCAAAGAATTGGTATTTTACAGATTACCAAACATGAAGAAGATGACAGTGGAGGAAGGAGCAATGCCTTCGCTAGAAAAGTTTCGTTTCGATGACTGTAAGGAATTACAAAATGCCCCACTGGGAATCGAATACCTCACTGCTCTCAAAACAATAGATATAAGAAGAATGCCAAAGAGGTTTATTGATGAAATCAGAAACCAAGTCTGGAAAACTGGGCATACTCCACCGGTGGTCGTTCTGCTTTAGGTGCTTTATCTTGAGCTGTGCTTGTGATTTTGTGATGTAATTTATTCTTCATGTATTTCAAATGTTTGATTATTTGCTTCACTCAAGTTTTAATTTTGTAATACGAATTTTGTCAGCACCACATGTACTTTTTTTTTTTTTAAAGCACCACATATACTTTATCCATTCAATTTTAAACTTCTGATTAGAAGTTTGGTGCTTCATATTGTTATGTTCATCAGTTTCAATAAACTATGTCTTTGTGACTCGATTCACTAGTTTCAACCTGATTAGTACGTCGTCTACACTAGCATCGGTCTGATTTTCTGCCAAGGACACATTTTCAATTATGTATGGCTTGGTCTGATTACTGCAAGGGTCTGCCAAAATCCCTCTTCCCCCATTTTTAGTAATGAAGATATCCATATGTCAAAATTGTATAACAAAAAATAGTCACGACACTGTGATTGTCAGCAAGAAATCAATATAAATGCTCGAATTCAGATTTCTCCATCCCTCAACTACTGAGGAACACTGTGGTAAAAACAAACCAATGACCAATCGCATAGATGCTATTATTTGAACAAAAAATGGTACAACAAGTCATGAGGACAACCAAAAGTGAATAGTAATTTCCCTTTGTGAAAAAAAATGATGATAAGGTAAATCTGTTTCTCTTTGAGAAAAAAATGAATTTTTTGATGTTTGAAGTTTTAACAAGTTAAAGTTTTTTAGATGGTATGGTGTGGCTTATAGAAAGCTCTGGACTATATCCTTGTACATCAATTTTCAATTTCCAAATATAATAACAAATGAGCCATTTGCTCGACTGAAGATGAACTTGCCTGAAACCAATGATCATCAGCGAGTAAACAAAATGCTTCAAATTATATCAAGAGGGCACCTTGTGGGCATTCATGAGTTGTGGATGACAAACATTCATCATCATCCCATTAAGCATTCAAATACCATGACCATCATGCATTGGATGGTTTTCATCTTCTTTATATCACCTTCTTTATGTTGCATTGTGTTGTTGTTGGTATTGAATGGTACCAGAGTGGCTGCCTTTGAGGGAGGACATTTAGACGAGGCTAGGCCACCATGGTGGTGGCACACAGGACATTTTTTTTGTTTTTTTAAGCATTAGGATTTCTTCTATTTGATCTAGAGGCACTGATTCGCACGGAAAAAATAGTTTCCCAGACAAAATAGTAAAATTTCCTACAATCAACTACATAGGAAAAGAGTTAGGCAACTACTACTTCACACCACCAAAAGTATTGTCTCACACTATTACACTCTCACACCACCTGTTTTATTTTCCACATCACCTATATAAACAAGCAAACAATATTTTTCTCTTCCCCCATTTCAAAATTGAAACACAGTAGCCTCCCCAATTCAAATCTCCGCTCTTGCAAAACGCAAAACGCAAACAACGTTTTTCTCCCTCGTTTTGCATCATCCCTTTTCTTAGTTCGATTGCTTCACGATCGGGCAAGTATTCTGACTCCTCCGTAGCCCTTCAGATCCATTCTTCACTTCGTCTCAGATTTCGACTCTAACGCTGCTCAAAGAAACTTTCAAGTTATTCATTTCTTGCAAAAAATTTCAATAAGTTAACATTGTTAATGACACGTTCAAAAATAATCCTCCTGTGAGTTTGACCTGCAAAACCACAGTTAGCCTGCCAAGGACCACCTTTTTGGTGGGCGAAGGCACTCCAATGCTTAAGTCAGGAACTATGTTGGAAGAAGGAAGTAAATCTGGACAAAATTTAGTTAAAGTTGCATACCTTTGTCAAATGTTTCCTTTACCTTTATAATGATCGTAGCTAACTCTTTGCGTGACTTAAGCATGTCAGGGCCAACGGAATGAGATGTTTCTATAACAGTCTCCTCCTTAATGGAGATGTGTTCATGGAGGAGTAGGTCCCTCCACGACTCTTTCTTGGCACAACATTATTCTTCTTTATGAGAGAACGTATATCAGGCTTAGATATGGGCTTTGATTCGTCCAGGTCTGGATTCGGATCCTACTTACGCCTCCTTAGTGGTGGGCCTAGTCTGGGCCTTCTATAATTAGCCTCAATCCTTCTTGGCTTTATGAGCTGGCCCAATGGATCGAGCGTTATATTCTCGTGATGAAGTTTTATGCCACGTGTATGGCCATGATGATCAATATATTTTGATGTATCATCAGCTACTCTCCCTTTAGTTAGTGGGTATCTTCAAGTATCCACTAACTGTGTGGCGGTTTTTTTTATTACAACATTACGGCTTGGTTAGTGCCCTTGCTATCTATCACTGTTGTTTTCTCTCCATTGTTCCATCCGCCTGTTCATTTTGGCGCGATCTCTAGGATTTCGTGCAGTTATCACACCTTGCTCGTTCTCCAAAGGCGATCCTTTCATTGCCCATTCCTATAAAAATGAGGGGCTTTGTGTACGCTCTTCTTCCTTTTACATCTTTTCGTTTTCTGGTTGTTAAGCTTTCGATTTCTCGAATTTGTCCTATCGTCATGTCTAACTCTAGAGTTTTAGGTGGTGTCACTCTTGTCGTTTGGGAAGCTTTCTTCACGCCCAAGAGGGCGACATGCGTGACTCTGGACAACATCCATCACGACTACTCGTTGCCTGATGATTTGGAGATTGTTCTCCCCAAGGATGACGAGAGTTCTTGTCGTCCTCGTTCTGGATATATTGATTTGTATCCAGGTATGTTCTATGCTGGTTTCAGGCTTTCGACTCCTTCTATCATCTAGGAGTACTTGGATTTGGTTGAAATTGCTCTGACTCAACTTGTTTCTAACGGTTGGAAGGTATTGACTTCGACCTTGGCGAAGGATGTTGCTGCTCGCATCCCTATGAATGTTAGGGTTTTGCATTCCCTGGTAGGGTTTAGCGTGGACCCTAGCAACACTTGTCAATTTCATTATCTTCCCTGTTTCGAGGATTTGCGAGAGGAGTATGTGGGTTGGTCAAGGTCTTGATTTTATGTCTATCTTTCTTCTAACCATTTTAGGTTTCGTGGGAATCAAATTCTGCGATCGTTTCGGGAGCCTAAAATGGTTAAGTTGTCATTGTATTTGGAATAGCAAGATTTTCATCGTCGATTTTGTGATCTCCCCGAGTATCGATAGAAGATTTCCTAACTTTGGACGTTGTTGTCCGTGGTGGTCTGCTTTCTCCAAGTTGGGCATGCATTGCTTCAGAGGTTACCGTTGCGTGCGCTGGCGATGTAGGAGTCCCTGCTTCTGCTCGAGGTCCTAGGAACATTGGTTTAATTGTTAAGAAAAGGAAAGTTCCTAGGCCTCCTAGCCCATCCAAGATATCGGTCGTTAGTTCTGACAGTGTCTCGAAGAGGAAAAAACTTGCTTCTTCTGTCCTTGAATCTACCAGGACCCCCTATCACCTTGCCTTTTTGAGAAGGGTGGTTGTGGTTCGGGTGATGATTCTTCTGCTTGTGATGACGAGGAGGTAAACCGGGTCCTCGAGGTCAATAAGAAGCATGTTTTCCACTCACTGGGTGACCATGAGAAAAAACTTGTTGCTTCTTATGGCTTGTCGGATTCTGTCGGCCTCTCGATTGATGATTCGCGCATCATTGAGAACAAAATGATTCAACTAGGTGTTTGGCTGTCGAATAATCCGAAGGGTACTAAGACTTTGGATGATTTTGATTATGATCCGTTAGTAGACAATCAAGTTGTTGCTCGTTCTCGAGATCACAAGTTTACCATTTCTTCTGTTGAGGCTGGTACTTCGGGAGCTCGTGCTGCTCTTTTTGTTTCTCGCTATGTTCCTTCCGATTCTCGTCCTACTCCATCTGTCTTTGGCGAGACCTTATGGCATTTCGAGGTTGATGTTCAGGACGGTGCTCGCAACCTTATTGGTGGTTGTCATGGGCGGTTGGCTAACAAAGCTCCTATGCGCCTCCAACATCTTAAGGAAGGGATGACACATCTTACTTATGCGGCCATTATGGGATTAGAGTGTAAGGCGTCTCGTGATCAGGCTGCTCATGTCGAGCGGAAGCTTTCGGGACACATTTTGGTTTTTTCTCATGTTCTTCATCGAATGGATTTGTTGAAGGCGCAGTGCGCGAAACATGAGAGGGTTGCGGACTGTGCGGGAGCTGCTGAGGGAACTCAAGGCTACTCGTGATGCATTTGCTTCCGACCTCGAGACATCCGAGGTGGAATTGGGCAAGTTGCGTTCCCGTCTGGAACTATATATGCGGTCTACCGCTCACAGAGCAACAATTAAAATGTGAACTAATCAAAATTTTGATAATTGGAAAATATCTTGAGCAAAGGGACTTTGACCTTTAATGTGAGAAATTTATAAACAGATTCGAGGAAGCAATCCTTTTATATGGATTTCCAAAAATAATTGCTTGAGAAGTCTCATTGTGAGACAAATTTGTAGTAAAAGAATTTTTTGTGAGACAGAATCGAGAACAAAATTCTTCAACTGGGAAGTTCATTGAAGAATACCTACATTTTAGAGTGGCAAAAAACATATAAGCAACATTTGTCAATTTGGAAGCCTTACAAGGACTGGAAACTTGCAGGAAATTGCTTGCTTGTGAAACTTCCAACTAGCTAGTTCTGCAAATGCCAATGATGACAATATATTGAAAGGAAAATTCTAAATGGCGAGGAAATGGGCGAGGGGGTGGGTGTGACCACTCATCCCCCTAGAGATGCAGTCCTATGCCCTCGAAATGCACACCTTTGCAAATCTCAAGAGGATGAGTGGTAATACCCACCCCCTCGCCCCTTTCCTCATCGGCTGGAAGGGCTGAAATTGAAAAGTCGACAAACAATGATGACATAATATAAATGATGTAATCTAAATTTTGACTTAGTAAAAGGTTGAAATTATATATGGCTAGCAAATGCGCACATAATCTTATATAAAATGAACTAACACAAACTTAAGTAAAGTCAGGTGACACTCTTGAAGACTCCGCCTAGTTGGTTTAACTCCGTTTTTCTGCTTAATAGAGTTGAATTGTCAAGTCAGGTATCCAGAGGGTCATATCTATTGATCCAGTTTGGGTGACCTTTTGGAATAGATTATGTGATCCCTTCGAAAAAGATAATTTTTTCATTGTTTGGCAATGAAAAAATGATCTTTATGCCAAATAAAAGCTCAAATATCCCAACCATGTGACCCATGAAAGCCATAAGAGAGCTGGTTGACCTGGCACTTGATGCTTTCATTTTGAGGGGAACACATTCATTCTCCAACCAAAAAGTCTGCGAGTAAACCTTGTGTCTTCGAAAGGTTAAGGGTCAGCTTATTTCATTAGTTGTTCTATTTGAAAATTCAACTAATTCGTAAGTTATATATCCCCATCTTCTTGGGTTCTTCCTCTTGAATAGGAAACAAAATTCCAGTGATGCATGCAAATGTTTACAATTCGTGTTTAATGTAAACTCAATTATTGATTCGTGTTTAATGCAAGGCAACTTTAGAGCACCCGAGGAAGAAAAATAGATGGAGGTTGAGAATTTGGACATTTTATGAGGACAAAAGTTTTCGCATAGCTTTGAATATGTGGAGAGCCTTAACATTTAGTCCCGTCCTGCTCCACCCCTAATGGAATGAGCGAGTTTGGGGAGCTATTTAGTCGTGCCTCGTTTCGCCATTCTTAATCCAAGGAAGGGAATCCATTCTTAATCCAAGGAAATGAATCCATACTACAAAACCCCAAAAAGTTCTGTCCTTGACAAAATGGTCATCTTGGCAGTGGGGAAATTTGAACAACTATAGCTTGTTAGGGGAAAAGGAATCCCATGTGATCCAACTTCAACACAAACAAGTACTTCATTCACTTACAATGCCTTAAAACATCAGTTCAGTATTAATAACAAGCTTAAATCCGCCAATGGCATGACAGCTCAACGGTTAGAGCTTGACGGATTTAAGCTTGTTAGACATATATCCCTCGAAGGTCTATTACATCTTGACAAATACATCAATCCGAGTGCAAACTCGTGACTGAAAATTTTGATACATAACACTATATGTAACTGATAATATATAAACCAGTAGGCAGCTCCACGTGAGAAAACAGTAAGTTAGTCTTCATGAGAGGAAATGAAACAATATCTAGCTCAATGAGGTCATGTTGCAGATCGAAATGACAAAAATAAACACGTACATTATTATTGTTAAGTAGGTCATAATTAGGTGTGACTAGAAAGCGAAATTTTATTTGTACAAATAAGGCATCATTTAACGAACTGCTGAAATAAAAACAGTAAACTTACTTCTTCTTTTTTTAATAAAAAACTCATTTTATTCATATAAAAATTCACGCCCGAAGGCTACATGACTGACCCAATGGGGTTAACTAAAAGGCCGAAGCAAAACCTCACAAAAGATAGGATGCACCAATACAAGCCTAGACAAAATCAGTCTTTATACCTTTTGTTTTCTGTCCTAGTTCTATTGGATTTTCTGGGACAAATGCTGATATCTTTGGTATGGCGCCTCTTATTCATCTTTCCGTCTGACATAGCCCCTAAAGCCAAATCATTGTTCGCTACCTGTGGATCAAGCTCAGATTCTGAGTTGACGTCATCACTGTCCTCACTAGAACTTTCGAGTGTACTGAGGTCCAATTTCGGCGGTCGAAGTAGCCTATTTGCTTTGAACGAAGAGATGGCCTGATTCAATTTGTCTCCGACTCTTTTATAATCTGGGGAAGTGTTTATAACATATTTGTCAAAATGTCTCTTTAACCTGAGCAGAGACTGCAAATCATCATCCGAGAATTCCTGCACTTGCTGACCCTGTATGCCATCCCCTAGCTCTGTGCTAGTAGCACCGAAAAATGCGTTGTAGGGCGCTGGCTGAGGCGAAGCCACGACCCCTGTCTTGGTGCAGGGCGTAGGCTGGGGCGAGGCCACTTCCGCTGCCTTGGTGTAGGGCGCTAGCTGAGGCGAGACTCTGTTCTCTGGTGTGGTGCATGGCGCAACATTGGCGCAGGTCACGTCTGATGCCTTGGTGCAGGGCGCTGGCTTGGGCGAGGCCATGGCCTCTGGCTTGAGGCAGTTCGCAGACTGGGGAGAAGTCACAGCCCCTCGTGAAGGGTAGAGCACTGGCTGTTGCGAGACCGGTTCTGGCTGAATATCAGACCGGCTCAACGACCCCGCTGTGAAAGATGCATCGCTCGGCCTCCCTGAATCAGCATGCATCACTGTATCGCTGGCCGCGTCTCGCGGCACTGCCACAAGGATATTCTTAGAAAGGCTATTGCTGGTGTCCCCCGAGTCAACAACATCCTCCTGTAGCAACGACTGTGTGTGTGGACCAATAACATTCTCAATCTCCGAAGCTGTATACCCTGCCTCAAAGAGGCAATCCTCCGTAGATTCTGGTACAACTGCGGCACTGTCATGAGCCATTGTCTTGTCCACTAGCTGCTGATCCTCTTGAGTACCCTCATCTTCATCGATAATCTCTATAAGTGATTCAAATTTGTTGGACAACACCACCGTTGCCGGAGCAATGGCCACTGGCCTCTGATCCCCAATTTCCTCAGTAAGCTCCGCACCCTTGTCATTTTTTACACCACTCGTATCCACTCTGCGGATAGGCAATTGTTCTTTTTTGGTAACTGGTATGTATAGCTGCTGAACAGTATTGGTTTCAACTGTTGGTTTGACCACCTTCGCTGCTTTACCTAGGTCAGAAACACTCCCACCGCCCGGTAAGCCCAACTTTTTCCTACAAGAATCCTCCTGATGCCCTATCAAGGAGCAAAAATCACAGTATTTGAAGCCTGGGTAATCTATCTTCTGCCAGAAGCCCCTATTATTAGCCATGTCAATCCAAACTCTAGTTGGTAATTTCTCCGCCAAAGTCATCTCCACGCAAACACGGGCAAAACTCGGACGCGATAGGCATCGAGTATGATCATCCATCCGTAAGAAACCACCAAAAGAATTCACAATTGTTTTTAAAATAGGGGGATGAAATAAATGCAAAGGTAAGTTAGGAAGCTCTACCCACAATGGCACCGATATCGGGTCCTCCTTTGGTGAGTGCCTACTTCACGTGATAAACTGAAAATTCCAATGAGAGTGTTTATGTTTTTTTTTTTTTTTACTTGTTTAAATTTCAAGAAACCCACGTATTTCAACATAAGCAGGTTTTCTTTCATTCTCTTTTTTTTTTTTTTTGTGTGTGTGTGAACGAAAAAAGGATTTTTTTTGCCCTTGAAAATATATAATTAAGAGATCATGCGCACTGAGTTATCTTCCAAGTGGGAGCCTGGATAGTTAAATTGCTTCGCGGTCCAGGATCGAATTACGATTAATCGGGAATAATAATAAAATAATCGGTATTTTTTAAAAATTTAATCATAGTTATATACAAAAATAAATAATTAATCAAAATATTATAAATTTGTAATTATATTACTTTACTAATTCATCAAATGAACTTAATTTTGCAGATTGAAACAATTATAGTTACCTAAAAAAGTCGAGATGTTTAGGAACAACACAACAAAAGCTACAACAACTCAGCAAGTGATAGCAACTAAATCTGTTTGGAACACTTGTATATGATGAGGAATTGTTTGAACATGTTTGTTGCGTAAAACCAACTGTTACACAACCTCAAACCAATTCAAAGTGCATGGTTTTCTGGATTTTTTTTTTTTTTTAATAATTTATTTTTTATTGTTGGTACCTCCTCTCCCATAAAAATTGGGAAAAGCTTCCACATGATACCCACGAGAATCTTGAAGAATACCTCTCCTAGCCACAAAGTCATTAGTTGACTCCTCATCAACATTGAACAATGGATATAGTAGGTTTTCATTTCTTAATATTGGGAGACATTACATCAAACTTCCAATTTCGGTCTTGTATAGAGTCCAAATGCAAGTAAATTGGATATATATGGTCACAGATCGATATATTGGCCAATGCCTGCTAATATCAACTCTTTCATCCCTTATCTGATCCATCCCTAGCCACAAAGTCTTTCACCTATACTATAGACGTTATCTAATTTTTTTCAAGATCGATATATACAGTCACAGATCGAAGCCTAATTTTATTTTACTTACAAAAATGCATAATTTCATTGAATAGATGTACGAAATCAACAAAAAAAGAAGAAGAAAAAAACAAATTTGAAAGAAGAAGAAAAAAAGAAAGAGGAGGAATCAGTTCGTGTTCAGCTCCGAAATCAACACGCAGTTCGTGTTCTTCTTCAGTTCATTTGATTCTTCTTCTTGCAAGGTATCTTCTTCTTCTTCTCAATCTTCAGTTCTTCTTCTTCTTCGTCCTGTCCTTCAGTTCTTTCGTTCTTCTTCTTATCTGCAAATGAGAATCGAAGATTAGGTTTTTTTTTTCTTTTTTTATCTTATACAGACAATAAATTGGCATGTCAACTCGGCCAATTATGCTGTGATTCGCTGATTTAGCTGAGTCCGCAAAACCCTGGCGATTTTAATTCAACCCAGATCGGTCTAGTCTTGCATTTCGATTTTTTGACGATTATTCGCAACTGAGAGCAACATTTTCATGTAATTATTCCATGAATTAACTGTTGCGCACACGTATACCTGTCAGTGCTGGTACTTGCTGCTGTTGACTCTTCCTTATGCTCGTCCCCTTGCACATGAACACCATAGAATATCATTAGCGTCAAACTATCACATATCAAGGTATAAAAGATCCTCCATTCTTAACAGAGTTCTCTTCCAGCTTTTAAAGATCTAGGAAGTAGGCAAATTTTAGTTTTTCTTAATGCTGTTAATTAGATAATTTAATGTTTTGTTGAAAGACATGTTTCTGCTGGCATTTGAACATTTTCAGTTTCTTCTTCTAAATACTTAACCAAAAATGATAATAATAACCTAGTAACAGGAAAGAACAGAGATTTTTGGAATTATTCGTTCTCATATTATCCCAAACAAATTTGTTTAGTCATTAATGTACTGACGCCAGGATTTTGAGAAACATAGGGAGTGATCCATGAAATTCTGAATGACTGACAACAGAAAAGAAATGTATTGGAAGTACCTTCTGCAGAACCAGTTGAAAATTGTTCAACGAAACTTTTCTAGTCTAGAGAGCCAACTTTACCTAATTTATCATGAAATAGTCTTTAAGAACGTTTTCTTGAGAAAACAAATTTTAAAAGCAGTGAATGAAAATGGCATTTTAAGACTATAACATAGTGATTTCATGTAAAGCTGACCTTTGCTCGCCATTTGCTGAGAAACGCCCTTTCTGCACTTCCTTTCTTCTTCTTATTCTTTCTTAAGAACTTCATTAAAAGCGTAAATTGCAAGTCAAGCAAACAAATCTAGAAAGATAATATTTGATAACACACAAAGCAACCAAATTTTTTCTTGACACCACAGCTCAGTGTTCTAAAAATCACTAGGTGTTGGACGGGCGGCAAGCAGGTGACTAGCGCCCAGGGGCCTAGACGGTCTTAGGTTTTATATTATAACTTTAATAATTTACAAAAGTTAAGCATAATACATTATCAATTACATTCAATTTAATGCCAATATACATATGCAAAATTTAAAAACATGAAAAATTAATAATCATGAACAAAATTTATTATAACTCAAATGACTGAAGTTGGTCATAATAAGTACTTTATATAAAATTGAATTTGTAGACAAATATCCAAACCTACTTTTTATTTTTCTTCAAATTGCATGAATAACCTCAGTCATGTTTGATAAAATCTACATTAGTAAAATTCGTACCGGCAGATCCTTTGAGAATTCCATTAAGTAATTATTATTTGCTACATCTAGACATATACTGAATAAAAAACAATTAAATAGTTTATTTCTAAAAAAGAGGAAAGAAAAATTAAATAACAACACAATTAGCCTTATTAAAAAATAAAAATAAAAATCGCCCAGAGCTCGCCTAGACCCGCTCAGACTGCCCAGACTGCTCACCCAGCCATTAATCTGGGTGATTTTCCACCTTCTAGCGTCTAAGCGCCGCCTAGACCGATTTTAGAACACTGCCACAGCATAAGATCCTTAGTAAAAGGAATATATAAGCTACAATTGTAAGGAAGTGGATTTTAAATAAATATTATTGCCAAACATCCATAAGATTATTCTATAAGATTCTATGAGTATGGGTACAACACAAACAAATGAAATTTCGAATATCATCCAATAGATTTTAGTCTATAAGTTTTAAGCCCATTGAATATTACAGTTTTATCATGTCTTTATATGCGTAAAACAAGGCTCCAGCTGATGGAGACAAATTGAACATTAATGTCGGTTATGATGTTTTTTTCAGACAACTGAAGAGAGGTATCCACGGACATACCAGTTGACCATTTTTTTTAACAGCTTATAGTACAGGGCAGAATCGAGCACTACTACGAGCACTACTACGGTGTCTGGACCTGTGCCTGACCAGACACTTAAGATTTTTCCTAGGGCTAGGCAAGTACGGGTAACCGACCCAAAAGCTAAAAACCGAAAATTGACCCGTGTTTATGAGACCCGAAACCGGACCGAGTTGACCGAGTAACCGAGGTCCCGGTTAACCGATTTACGGGCTGGTCTCGGTCCTAAGAGCAAAAAAATATTTCTACAGTAAAAAAAAATACTTCATTCATCATGCGTACAAAATTATATCAAAAAATTACAAACAAAAAAAAAACCATACAACAAATTACAAAAAAAAAAAAAAAAAAAAAAAAAATTGGTCTAAAAAGTCTCTGATCTGAGATCTGGAAGAAGAAGACGGATATGGAGAATCTCTGATCTCAATCTGAGATCCAAAAGATGAAGACGGATCTGATCTCAACTCTGATCTCTGATCTTCGACCCATCGTTTGTGTGTGAGAGGGAGAGATCGTGATCTTCGACCCTTCGTCTATAAGGTGGATCAAGATCTGATCAATTAAAAAACAGATCTTGCAGCCGAGATACGCAGCCGAGATACACAAACTAGAATCACTTACTGGATCTGAAATCGCACACAGAGAGCTCCAAAACAAACCGACCCTAGACTGCAATTTCACAAATAAGGCCTAAAGTGTAGAGAAATTCAAACTTCCAGACACAAAGTGACAAACTTTTTACCTCTCCAGCTCAGAAATCTCTCTAATCAGGCCGAATTCGAGAAACCCATGAGTGGGGTAAACTCAACAAGGAAGAAGAAAGAACCCCAAATGAAATAAGAGAGAATCTGAAGCATAAAGGATGGAAAAGATCCGATTTTTCTATTCTTCTTTGCTTTTCCCTCGAATATGGAGGAACAGAGTGATTACATATAGAAGTGAGTGAATCGAAAATACCCAAAGAGAAGAAGTGTTTAGCTTTGCTTTGCTTTGCTTTCCATTCTTTGTTAAGTTGTAGAGAAGCGAAGAGAGTGAGAAAGAGACATAGAAGAGAGTAACCTATTTAACCTGGGCCGGGTTGTTACCCGACGGGTTTCAAAAAGGGAACCCGAGGCCCAGATCAGAAACTTCGGGCCAGGCCGAGCTTTTACAACCGAAATTTTTTTAATTAATTAAAACCTAAGTATTATGAGACCATTTTCTGTGTCAAGCCACATTTGAGTTTGGAGCACTTTTGTTATGGAAATGTGATGTGATTGGGTTCTTTTAGGAATATGAGTTCTAGTATTATTATAATAGGTTTTCAATTAGGGTTCTAAGTATTGGTTTCCAACTATGTAGTTAAAATGACATTATAACGCCGGTATAACTACTATATAACGCTTAACGGAGTTGAGTCGTTATCATGCCTCCGATATAACGACCGTTATTGAGATAACGTTTTTTTCAATAGCGCGCCGTTTGAACGTTTTGTTCTAATACATAATATAAAATAAAAAAATTCATTAATTTCATTCTCGATTGAACCATAACCTTAGACTAAGAGGAAATAAAAAGGACCAAATGTCGTCGTCGCCGATTGACAGAGAATAAGACATCGTCAGTAGTCAGAGAACGAGAAAATAAGAAGAAGAAGAAGGGAATAAGACAAAGAGTCGATCATATTCTCTGTTGCGATCTCTATCTCATACGAAGGGAATATTTTTTTTATTAATGTTTTGATGTTTTTGAATTTAATGTCATGAACATTGTTTACTTTTTTGACTCTATAATACATTAATACTTAGTGAGGGTATAAAAAATATATTAAAAAAAATTATTCTGTTATATACCGTTATATCACATTATAACCTATAACGTTCTTGGACTGTTATCGGCTCATTATCCGTTTTAACTGCATAGGTTTCCAATTAAGTTTAAGGTTTGTTTCTTGTTTTAGAAGTTAGGTCAGTAATAAAAGGGATGCAAGTTGTTCATTGTTAATCAGTTAGTCGATGAAAAGAATTTTATTCCGTTTATTAATTTTATCGTTGATTTATTTTATTTCAATTATCGCATTGTCTTTCTATTTATGATAACAGTTTTAATTCTATCAAAATGTAAGGCTTTTACTAAAGGAATTTCCCAATTATGGAAGCTTACCCTTATGCCATTCGTTGGGTCATTTAGAATGCTCGAAACACCAAGATCTTTAATGGGCACAAAGTAACTCTTAGAAGGCTTTTGAGGGATGTTATTGGTTGCATTTTTCAAAAGGGTGGTTTGGGTGGGTCTTGAGGATCTTATTATAAATTAAGATAATTATACATAGAAAAACTAACTTCATTGATGGACAAACTAGGTGTAATTGCAGAAAAAAAAAATTGTAATAATAATAATAGTTTTCAGTACAACAATTGGTATCTGACCTCAGGAGTTGGAGCTATCTTCCTTCGGAAATTTTAAATGTCGCGGAAGTGGGCGAGGAAATGAGCGAGGGGAGGGAAGTGGCGGGGTGGGGACCGTTCACCTCCCTCAGGATGTGTGTTGTCGATTTTTGTGCATGCATCTCGAGGGAGGTGAACGGTCTCCACCCCGCCACCTCCCTTCCCTCGCTCATTTCCTCGCTCGTTTCCTCGCCATGTAGAACAGCTCTTCTGCCTTTGTCCATTCAGCCAGCATATCCACTCAGCTACAATTGTCAAACACTAATGGCGTGTGTTAAAATTAATATGCTGAAATAAATGAACCGAATTAAGGTTTTCCCTAAAATAGGCTAGGAGTGACTAGAAAAAGCTATAGCTAAAAAGAACAAAACTGATCCAAGAAAGTAGTGCTTATCCTATTCCAAGTGTGGTTGAGATATTAGCATCTTCAACAAAACTTACCTGGAATGGTTATAGGATCATCCTCTCCTTTAAAGATCACCCATCTTTTTTCTTTCACTAGCATTAGAACATAAATAGTGTTAAATAGCAAACATAATTACAAGGTAAAACCGTGCAGTTATTAACTGGGTCAAAGAAATATCACTATTCTCCATAATAATTTCTACCTAACTTAAAACCATTATATCTGGCACCTGATAGGTTCTTAACCTTATTGAGGCAAAGGAGTTGAATTCAATGTTTACTATTAGCACTAAATTCAACCATCAGAACCAAGACATTAAGATACATTTACCTCATTTTATGTAAGAAGCTGTTAAGATTAAGTAGTATTAGCTTTGTCAATATGGTCCAGAGTCTGTTAGTATAGTGTGGTCCAGAGTTTGTTATCATAGTGTGGTCCAGAGTCTGTTAGGATAGGTTGTCAAGATGAGTTGTTAAACTGAGATGAGTTGTTAAACTGTCTTGATAACTAGTTCTATATATAGACATGTAATGTATCTACATTGAAAATCTGATCAAGTAATGAATACATTTGTTCTAACATGGTATCAGAGCAGACAATGCTTTCTTAGCTTCTCATAGAAACTCTAATGGCTTCTCTACATCTTAGCTTCTGATAGAAGCTCTAATGGCTGCTTCCTCATCGTCCAATACTCCTCTGCCTATCAACTCTGCAATGACAGAGTCTAGGCCAATCATGTTTACTCATTCTTTGTCTGTCAAACTGACTGAACAAAATTACTTGCTATGGAAACAGCAAGTACTAGCAACAATCAGAGGTCATAAGCTTCACCGATTCATTGAGAAAGGATCTTCTCCAGAACAGTTCCTCTCCATTGAAGATCAAACTCAAAATGTTCTCAATCCAGAGTTTGTTGTCTGGGAACAGCAAGACCAGTTACTATTTTCTTGGCTCCTTTCCTCCATGTCTGAATCTCTTCTTACAAGGTTAGTAGGTTGCTTAACATCTGCTCAAATTTGGAACACTCTTGAGGCCTTTTTCAATTCTCACACTGTAGCCAAGATTTCTCAACTTAGAATCCAATTACAAAACCTCAAGAAAGGAGACTTAACAGTTAATGCCTATCTTCTGAAACTCAAATCTATCATTGATCAGTTAGCCTCAGTAGGACATGTAATCTCTTCACGAGATCATGTCAATGCCATATTTGATGGCTTACCTCAGGTGTATGATACCTTTGTAATCTCAGTTAGTTCAAGATCTGAGGAATACAATGTTACTGAGGTAGAATCTCTGTTACTTGCTCAAGAAGCTAGGATTGAGAGACATAACAAGGATCTTGATGTCAATAGTTCTGTCAACTTAGCTCAGTCTTCTTACAAGCCATCTCCAAGATCATTTGTGTCTAGTTCTCAAGGAGGTAGATCTTCATTTCGAGGTTTATTCAATACAAGAGGAGCCAGATCAGGCAGAGGAAGATCAGGTTCTGGATCTCAAACTAATAGACCTCAATGTCAGATTTGTGGCAAAATTGGGCATCTTGCTTTCAAATGTTTCAATCGATTTGATCAATCTATATCAAATCCATGGAGTTCTCAGTCATCATCAGGTTTTGGTAATCCGTCTTCATCTTCAGCATTCACCCCTAGGCAAGCATATCTTGCCTCATCAAATCCTCCTCAGTCTACTTGGAGACCTACTCCCTCTCAGTTACAGATGAACAATATTCATTCATCTCAGATGCAGTCTCATGTCGATGATAGGTGGTATCCAGATTCAGGTGCCACTGATCATTGCACACCTACTACTCAGCATTTAATGCATACTATGCCATATCATGGTAGTGAGCAATTGTTTGTGGGTGATGGAACTGCTGTGCCTATTGAAAACATAGGTCAGTCTTCAATTTCTTCTCTGAATTCTTCAAGAACATTACACCTCAAAAATGTCCTTCAGGTTCCAAAATTGACAAAGAATCTCTTAAGTGTATCTAGGTTTGCTAGAGATAACAATGTCTTCTTTGAATTTCATTCTAATTGTTGCTTTGTCAAAGATCAGGCCACACAGAAAATTCTCTTGAAAGGAACACTTAAGCATGGCTTGTATGTGTTCCCTTCTATGCCTTCCTCGTGTTCAAAGTCTGTCTCTCTTGCTACTAAATCAATTTCTTCATTCAGTAGTGATGAGTCTTCTTCAGCATCATGCAGTCCTTCTGCTTCCAGTAATTTGGATTTCAGTAGTCCTTCAGCAGTTCATAAGCAATCAGCTTCAGCAGTTAGTAGTTCCTCAACATTCAGTAGTCAGCCTGGTTCCAGTAGTTCCTCAGCTACTTGCTCAGCACTTTGCTCAGCAAGTCATTCAGCATATTGCTCAGCAGCACCTTGTTCAGCATTTAACTCACCATCTTGCTCAAATTACTGCTCCTCAGCATCTTGCTCAGCAAGTTGCTCAGCATGTAATTCAGCACATTGCACATCAGCAATTTGCTTAGCATGTAATTCATCTTGTTGTACTCGTAATCCTTCCATTTGCAATAATACTTTTATGTCAAAAGCATGCTCTTCTTTGTCTCAGTGGCATGCTAGACTAGGACATCCTTCTCTTTCTGTTGTAAAACAAGTCCTTAATAAATGCAACATTACTGCTTCTAATACTGATGTTGATATTTGTACTGCCTGCTGCTTGGGCAAGATCCATAAACTTCCATTCTCCACCTCTACCACAGTTTATTCAAAACCCTTTGAGCTGATTCATACTGACCTTTGGGGTCCTGCCTCTACTCAGTCTTCTGATGGTTTCAAATACTATGTTCATTTTATTGATTCCTATAGTAGGTTCACATGGGTCTACTTATTGAAAAATAAGTCCGATGCCTTTCCTACTTTCCTCAATTTCAAGGCTCTTGTTGAATTGCAATTTGGCCTTCCTATCAAATGTCTGCAATCAGACTGGGGTGGGGAGTATAGATCATTTGCTCATTTTCTTAGTAATCATGGGATAGGTCATCGACTTGCATGTCCTACTACTCATCAGCAGAATGGACTTGCTGAAAGAAAGCACCGTCATATTACTGAATCAGCATTGGCACTTCTTGCTCATGCCTCACTTCCTCTAAAATACTGGGATGATGCTGTTAGGACTTCAGTTTTTCTTATCAATCGTGTTCCTACTCAAACTCTCAATGGTCTGACTCCTTATGAAAAACTCTACAATACCCCTCCTGACTACAGTATTTTAAAAGTTTTTGGGTGTTCATGTTTTCCCAATACCAGGCCATACAACTCCCATAAGTTGCAATTCAGGTCTGAAGAATGCATTTTTTTGGGGTATAGTTCTCAACATAAGGGATACAAATGTGTGTCACGTACTGGCCGCATCTTCATATCTCGGGATGTAGTGTTTAATGAGTCCAATTTTCCTTATTCAAAGTGGTACCCTGATGTTACTGGTCCTTCTTCATCTGATATTTTTTTATCTAGTTCTTCTTCCACTTTTGTTCCTGCCTCCATTGGTCTCTCTTCTTCACTCACTGACACTCCATTACCTGCTTCCTCCCATACTTTCCATAATCCGTTGGTCCATGTGTCTCCTACTGTTTCACCCAGTCACTTCCCTGTGCCTAGTCCTACTGACTCTGCCTTTATTTCTCCTTCTAGTCCTATTCCTAATAACAGTCCTCTAGTCAGGTCAGTGTCTAGTCCTCCTCCTCCTATTGCTCCTAGTCATACTATGATTACTAGGTCTAAGGCAGGGATTTATAAGCCTAAAGTCTATATGGCATCATCTGAACCTGTGAGTTTGAGTGAAGCTCTTGATACCCCTCACTGGGCATCAGCTATGCAACATGAATATGGTGCTCTTCTACGTAACAACACTTGGACACTTGTTGATCCTCCTCCACACAGAGCTATAGTGGGTTGTAAATGGTTGTTTAAAGTTAAGCAAAATGCTGATGGATCTGTTCATCGATATAAGGCTAGATTGGTGGCTCAGGGGTTTGAGCAGGCTGCTGGATTCGACTATGCTGAAACTTTTAGTCCAGTGGTAAAACCAACAACTATTCGGGTTGTCTTCACCATAGCCATTACTTTTGGTTGGTCAGTATTTCAACTTGATGTCAACAATGCATTCCTTAATGGAGATTTGCAAGAGGATGTTTATATGATGCAACCACCTGGCTTTACTGATTCTTCACGGCCTCATGCTGTGTGCAAACTACACAAGGCCTTGTATGGTCTAAAGCAGGCTCCTCGAGCATGGTTTGAAAAGCTGAAACACACTCTTCTCCTCTTTGGCTTTGTTCCTTCTAAGTCAGATACTTCTCTATTCATACGTCACTCTCCTTCACCAATATTTCTTCTGGTGTATGTTGATGATATCTTGATTACTGGATCCAACTCACAAGAGGTTTCACAGGTTATTAAGCAACTAAATAATCAGTTTGCCTTACGAGCTCTTGGTCTTGCTCATTACTTCCTTGGAATTCAGGTTCAACAAACTTCAGATGGATTGTTCTTGTCTCAAATTAAGTACATCAATGATCTATTGTGTAGAGCTAAAATGCAGTTTGCTAATGGTTTATCCACTCCAATGAGTGGTGGGGAGAAACTCTATGACAGTGGCAGTGATCTAGTTGCTGATGTTCATCTCTATAGGAGTTTGGTTGGTGCTCTACAATATGTTACTATCACAAGGCCTGAATTGTCTTACTCAGTTAATAAAGTGTGTCAATTCATGCATCATCCTCTTGAATCCCACTGGAGAATAGTCAAAAGAATTCTGAGGTATCTCAAAGCCACACCTACTGCTGGTCTTCATCTGGTTGCATCTCCTTATTTCAAATGGACTGGATTCTGTGATGCTGATTGGGCATCTGATCCCATCGACAGAAGATCTACTTCTGGATACTGTGTGTTTCTAGGTGCAAATTTAATCTCTTGGTCTTCAAAGAAGCAGAGTATTGTCTCTAGAAGTAGCACTGAAGCAGAATACAGAAGCCTTGCTGCCATTATTGCTGAATTAACTTGGCTCCAGTCTCTCATGTCTGAGCTTCATCTTTGCTCTAGCCCTCCTACTATCTGGTGTGATAACAATAGTGCTGTAATGCTCAGTGCAAACCCAATACTTCATTCTAGAACCAAGCATCTTGAATTGGACCTTTATTTTGTTCGAGAGAAGGTTGCTAGGAGACTTATCCATGTTCATCACATTCCTGCTCTGGATCAAATTGCTGACATTTTCACCAAGGCTCTTGGGAAGTCTAGATTTCTGAAGCTTCGTGACAAACTAAGTGTAGTTGATATATCTACACTTAGTTTGAAGGGGGATGTTAAGATTAAGTAGTATTAGCTTTGTCAATATGGTCCAGAGTCTGTTAGTATAGTGTGGTCCAGAGTTTGTTATCATAGTGTGGTCCAGAGTCTGTTAGGATAGGTTGTTAAGATGAGTTGTTAAACTGAGATGAGTTGTTAAACTGTCTTGATAACTAGTTCTATATATAGACATGTAATGTATCTACATTGAAAATCTGATCAAGTAATGAATACATTTGTTCTAACAGAAGCTGACTGCACCATCTATTACTTATTTTGAAAGAAAAGTCTTTCAGTTTTTGCTTAATTTGTTTATTATGTCACCAACATTTCCATAAGGAAGAAGAGACAGGACATGAAAGTTGTCACACACAAATAAGTAAATAAATAAATAAATAAAATAAAATAATGGGACTGAGGAGTTTAGGTTATGATCCCATAAACATAAAACTATACCTAATGTTGATAACTCAACGATTACTACTGATATTTTCAATCCAAAGACGATTCAATTGTGACTAAGTTAAAAATTGGAAAATCCAGAAATTCCGGATTGCGAGCTTTTTAATCTCTTCCATCTCTTTCTTGTGGTGGGGGCAATGAGACTTGAACTGTAATGTAGGAGCAATGCGTTCAACCCCAACCTCTCAGTCTTAGACTTCATTCATGAGAGATGGCTATGTCATGCACAATGAAATTCAAGATTTCCTTAACCTTTAGTAATTCTATGAACAATTTAACACAACATGTTGGACTTTTACATTCATCAAGGATGTTACATTGTATGACGGGGCTATATTGAAGATAGACACAGAGAACACCATTAGATTTTATGATGAATGAGTAAATTAAGGTGGTTAAATGACTCCATCTCTCGAGCATTCACTAGGTAGCCAAATTTAAAGGAGGAAAGTAGGAATGTATCTTTAATCGCTAAATAAGTATCAACCATGGTTCAATAGAATTATAAAATTGCATTTTATCTAGTTCTATCACCAAAATTCCTTTTAAAGAAGAATAGAGTTACAATAGGAAAGCTTATAGCTCCATCATCAAATGCTTCAAGAAGATGGAGGTAGGTTCTAGACAAGGAAATTACTTTACTTGACTGTAAACAACATGCAATGGGTAAAAACTGAAACTATGCGGTCGACCGCTCACAGAGCAACAATTAAAATGTGAACTAATCAAAATTTTGATAATTGGAAAATATCTTGATCAAAGGGACTTTGACCTTTAATGTGAGAAATTTATAAACAGATTCGAGGAAGCAATCCTTTTATATGGATTTCCAAAAATAATTGCTCGAGAAGTCTCATTGTGAGACAGAGTAGTAAAAGACTTTTTTGTGAGACAAAATCGAGAACAAAATTCTTGAACTGGGAAGTTCATTGAAGAATACCTACATTTTAGAGTGACAAAAAACATATACGCAACATTTGTCAATTTGGAAGCCTCATAAGGACTGGATAACTTGCAGGAAATTGCTTGCTTGTGCAACTTCCAACTAGCTAGTTCTATAAATGCCAATGATGACAATATATTGAAAAGTCGACCATCAATGATGACATAATTATATAAATGATGTAATCTAAAATTTGACTTAAGTAAAGTCAGGTGACACTCTTGAAGACTCCGCCTAGTTGGTTTAACTCCGTTTTTCTGCTTAATAGAGTTGAATTGTCAAGTCAGGTATCCAGAGGGTCATATCTATTGATCCAGTTTGGGTGACCTTTTGGAATAGATTATGTGATCCCTTCGAAAAAGATAATTTTTTCATTGTTTGGCAATGAAAAAAATGATCTTTATACCAAATAAAAGCTCAAATATCCCAACCATGTGACCCAAGAAAGCCATAAGATCGAGAGCTGGTTGAAATTATATTGAAAAGTCGACCAACAATGATGTAATCTAAAATTTGACTTAGTAAAGGTTGAAATTATATATGGCTAACAAATGCGCACATAATCTTATATAAAATAGACTAACACAAACTTAAGTCAAGTCAGGTGACACTCTTGAAGACTCCACCTAGTTGGTTTAACTCCGCTTTCTGCTTAATAGAGTTGAATTGTCAAGTCAGGTATCCAGAGGGTCATATCTATTGATCCAGTTTGGGTGACCTTTTGGAATAGATTATGTGATCCCTTCGAAAAAGATAATTTTTTCATTGTTTGGCAATGAAAAAAATGATCTTTATACCAAATAAAAGCTCAAATATCCCAACCATGTGACCCAAGAAAGCCATAAGATCGAGAGCTGGTTGAAATTATATTGAAAAGTCGACCAACAATGATGTAATCTAAAATTTGACTTAGTAAAGGTTGAAATTATATATGGCTAACAAATGCGCACATAATCTTATATAAAATAGACTAACACAAACTTAAGTCAAGTCAGGTGACACTCTTGAAGACTCCACCTAGTTGGTTTAACTCCGCTTTCTGCTTAATAGAGTTGAATTGTCAAGTCAGGTATCCAGAGGGTCATATCTATTGATCCAGTTTGGGTGACCTTTTGGAATAGATTATGTGATCCCTTCGAAAAATATAATTTTTTCATTGTTTGGCAATGAAAAAAATGATCTTTATACCAAATAAAAGCTCAAATATCCCAACCATGTGACCCATGAAAGCCATAAGAGAGCTGGTTGACCTGGCACTTGATGCTTTCATTTTGAGGGGAACACATTCATTCTCCAACCAAAAAGTCTGCGAGAGACTATTTATTAAGAATAATCTAAAGATATGTGAGGTGAGGATAGGGAATCAGGTTTTGTAACTACGTTTTGCAACCAGAATGATGTGGCATCGTTAGATGAGTTTTTTACAACATCGAGATACACATACAATCTTTGGAAATTTTATCATTATTTTGAGATCATGCCACATCACCCTGATTACAAAACATGGTTTCCCATCATTTTTGAAAGATATGTAGTTCAATTTTATTAACCTTGTGTCTTCGAAAGGTTAAGGGTCAACTCATTTCATTAGTTGTTCTATTTGAAAATTCAACTAATTCTTAAGTTATATATCCCCATCTTCTTGGGTTCTTCCTCTTGAATAGGAAACAAAATTCCAGAGATGCATGCAAATGTTTACTATTCGTGTTTAATATAAACTCAATTATTGATTCACACTTGAACTAGGTCAACCAAGGCAACTTTAGAGCATCCGAGGAAGAAAAATAGATGGAGGTTGAGAATTTGGACATTTCATGACGACAAAAGGTTTCGCATAGGTTTGAATATGTGGAGTTGTAGCCTTAACATTTAGTCCCGTCCTGCTCCACCCTAAATCCTAATGGAATGGAGTGAGTTTGGGGAGCTATTTAGTCATGCCTCGTTTCGCCATTCTTAATCCAAGGAAGGGAATCCATTCTTAATCCAAGGAAAGGAATCCATACTACGGAACCCCAAAAAGTTCTGTCCTTGACAAAATGGTCATCTTGGCAGTGGGGGAATTTGAACAACTGTAGCTTGTTAGGGGAAAAGGAATCCCATGTGATCCAACTTCAACACAAACAAGTACTTCATTCATTTACAATGCCTTAAAACATCAGTTCAGTATTACTAACAAGCTCAAATCTTAATGACATGTAAAACTCTTGGAAGACCTTGCAGTGCCAATACTGAATTGAGCAGAAAAGCAGAGAAATCGAAATATGGACACAACCAAATTGGGGCATATTGTATGGTATCACTTAAATAGGTGCGTTTTCTGTTTTAGTACTTCCATCAGTTTGGTCATGTCTCCAAAACACCTGTTCTCCACAAGGTCCATTCGACAATAGTAGCACATTCTGTAAGACTGATGCTACCTCTACATCGTTGTAGTTGAATGCCACTTTTAAGTTTATGAGAACTGAATGATCTATTCAGATTTCCAAAGGCTCTATGTAATGTTGACCTCTCACCCACTGGATTGGTTACTTGAAATCCTGAAAGGCATAACTATTGTAATCTAGGAAGCATCACGAACATGGTTTCTTTTTTTTTACTCTTGTTTCAATCGTGGATTTTAAGACCCCTTTAGAAGTGTTTTATCTGATCAATCCTTTCTTCACCAAAGATTTCAACTCTAATTCACTATTGGTATTTTTCTTATCCAGATATTTTCATTTTGCCCAGTACATATGATGGCAATCGGAGGATCTAAAACACATATATATATATATATATATATATATATATATATATATATATATAACCATGGAATGGAGGAGGTATAATATGCTCTTTCTAATCTGCCTCCTAATCCATGCAATAATGAGCACTATCCATAAAAATGTTGTGTAACGAATACTCACCAAGGACTTGTCCCCACTTTTGGGCTCTTGGGCACTATCACGAGAAGAATAAAATATGAACTGCTACAACTGGAAGACTAGATTATTAAAATAAAATAAATGCCCCAAAGCATGATCAGTTTAAGATTATTAAGTACCAATCTTGATGTAGTAAACTTATATGAAACTATTGTCAAGAATGATTTGTAGGATGAAGGCATTATGGACAAATATGGGCGAAATAGATGGGTTTGAAAAAAGAAAATTAAGTACATTTTTTATGAATGTTCTTTGTGAAAGTCCATCTCTCGGTGCGCAAGTGGCTTCTATCCTCACACCTCTCTATAATGTGAAAATGGTGATCTCATCTCTTTCTGGCATGATGTTTGGTGTAGTAACTAATCTTTTAAAGATATGTTTCCAATGTTGTTTATCATTAACAACAATCAATATGAAAGTGTGAGCAATTTTTGGTTTAACGGCAATTCTTAGGATCTTTTTTTTTGAAGACCCCTCAATACTGGGGAGCTAGAAGAATTCGCTAATCTAATGCATCTGTTGGATAGACAAATGCTCTCAGAGGGATCTTATAGTTTGGTGCGGAAAGGTAAATGTGTGAGTTTCTCGGTAAAAGAATTTTCGGATATGTTGGCTGCATCTCATTATGAGACTCACTCTAACACCTTCATTTCCTCTCACAAAAATCTTGTATGGGTGAAAAACTTATTTCCTCGGATTAATTTATTTAGTTGGTCAGTATTGCATGAGAAGATTTTGACTAAAGATAGGTTAAGGAAAAGAGGAATCCACACAGGGAGTCTTTGTGTGCTTTGCAATGAAATTGACGAGACGCTGGACCATTTGATGTTTCACTGTAGTTTCTCCAAATCCATTTGGAGCAGTTTCTTGGCAAAATTTGGTTTGAGTTTGATGTTTCAAGGCTCCATTTTAGATTGGCTAAGTTGGTGGTCTCAAGCTAATTCTTTCCGTCGGGGGGAGTGGTTATGGCGTAGGGTCCCTCACGTTTTCATGTGGTTTGTGTCGAAAGAAAGAAATAAAAGGGTATTTGAAGGACTCAACAGATCAAAGCACTCTATCTTTATCGAGATTAGAGAATTGTTGTGGAGGATGGGTTCGGCTTGTAATTTGTTTAGGAATTTGGGTTTTGACACTTTCATGGTGTCTTGGCATTCCTTGATATAGGAATGTTTCTCTTTGGTTTTTGTTTCCTTTTCGTCCATTAATAAACATCTTCATGTTTGACAAAAAAAAAACAAAAGATTAAAGCGTTAATTTCGACAAGGTGGATGTTAATAAAGTAGTCATTTAATCCAATAATAAACACTGACGGAGATTGGAGGGTCTAAAAGAAGCTGAAAAGAATTATATATATATATTATGCACAAAAACTTGAAATATACCGATTTGCTGTGTATGCAAAACATTCATTATGTTACACATTCATTATGTCCAAAACAAAATAAACAAAGGAAACACTTGATGAGGATATTGAGTATGTATGCAAGGGAAATTGAAGGGCCTGCTAGATGTTACTAATGAGGGTGAACTTGTTTTTCAACGTGTTCTTTGGATAGATATTAAATCATTTATTAAAAATTATTAGTATAAATGTTAGTATATTCTTTTAGAGCATCTCCAATCATCCCCTTCAAATAACTAAAAAGTTATTTTAGAAGTTTTATAGAGAAAATTCTTGCTCCAATCATCTCTTTAACAATCCCTTATAATAACTCCACATACAACTTTTCCCTAAGTTTATGAGAAGTTAACCGTCCTTTGTATCTCATATAATAATAAATATTTTTAATATTTAATTTTTAAATTAAAAACAAATCAAGAATAAAAACTAAAGAAATCCTCAACTACCCTCCCCATTCTTTAATTAGTCAAATTAATATTAATATTAATTATTAATACTAATTTTTTTAAACTCTCAAATATTTTAATTAGTCAAATTTAAATTAAGTTGAAATTAATAATAGTATAATTAAAAATTATCTAAATAACAGTGTAATTTAAATTAATTATATTATATATTTAAGTTGAAATTAATAATAGTATAATTGAAATTAAATTGGTATAAAAAATTTGAAGATATATTAAAAAATGATAAAAAAGTTAAAATAGGGGATGTAATTTGAGTGGTGAAGAAATATGAAACTCCTAAATTTAACTTTTGGTCATTCTCATTTTAACTTTTACCGTTGAAAATGCTCTTAAAGACCCAGTTGCTTTCAAAATAAAAATATCAATTCATTCAATTATGGAAAATTGGTGAGATAGAGATGACTCTTTAATGCCAAGTGGCATGAAACTAATGAGCTAATTGACTAAACATGCTCGGCTACGTGTTGACGTGGCTTCAACAAGTCTCAAGACACTTCCCAATTTAAGGAAATGTGAAGATCTGGTTGATAGATTTACCAAAAAAAATAAAGATCTAGTTGATAGTTTTTAAGCATTTTATTATTAGGCACTTTATTAGTCACGTATTCTACTTTCACTCCGATTTGATTCTTTTCTTCAATTTTTAATTGTTGTGGGCTCACTTATACTATTTAAACAAACCCCAATTTTAGGCGGTCAAGTTTTATAGTCATTTTTAGGTCAAATTTTAGGCTTTTTTACATTTCTACCCATTTTATATAGATATGTTTATGGTTGCATTCTAAAAAAATGACAAAAATATGAAAATGCCCAAACCTAATCAAAAAATGGCTTTAAAATCTGCAAGCCTAATTGACAAATTCTTCACCCAATTTTCTTGCTTTTCTCATTCACAATAATTACATATATATAGTACAAAATATTACCAAGAACCTTCCTCTCCAAGGCTCGGTTGATCTCCTGAAAAATCCTCCCAATCACAAAGATATATTTACCTAAAATACAAATACTATCTTATTTCTCAAAAGATATGGACAATAAACTCTCATATTTTAGTCACAGTAATATCGTAATACCCCCCTCAAGTTGGAGCGTGTAGATCTCGAACGCCTAACTTGCGAAGTAGAAATTCAAATTTCGCTTTCCCCAACGCTTTTGTAAAGATGTCTGGCAATTGAACACTAATGGAAACATAAGATGGACAAATCATCCCTTCAGTCACTACATCTCGAACAAAATGACAGTTTGCCTCTATATGCTTTGTTCTTTCGTGAAAAACTGGATTTTGAGCAATGTACAACGCCGACTGACTATCACAATACAACTGCATACCCTGCGGATGTCGCACACCCAAGTCACCCAAAAGTTGTTTAAGCCACTTTAACTCACATACTGTTGCCGCCATTGATTTATACTTAGCCTCCGCAGACGATCTAGACATTGTTTGTTGCTTCTTGGTCTTCCATGACACAGGAGAAAAACCAAGTAACACGAACCATCCTGTCAAGGAACGCCGCGTAAGTGGACAACTAGCCCAATCTAAGTCACACCACTCTTCTAGACTTAGGTCACTATCAGCACGAAGTAAAATCTCTTGCCCCGGACTCTGCTTCAAATATCTCACGACCCTGAGAGCCGCCTCCCAATGAGCCTCACTTGGTTGTTGCATAAATTGTGACAAAATATGAACCGAATCGGCAAGATCAGGTTTCGTCACAGACAAGTAAATCAATCTTCCTACAAGTCGCCTATACGGCGCCGGATCCACAAGAAATTCACCATTTGCAAGGGCCAAATTATGATCTTGTTCCATAGGGAATGCCGCAGGCTTTGCTCCCAATAAACCCATTTCAGAAATTATCTTGAGTGTGTATTTTCTTTGGCAAAGAAAGATTCCTTCTGGATTACGGGCTACCTCTAGCCCTAAGAAGTATTTCAAAACTCCCAAATCCTTCATATGAAAACACCTGCCAAGGTAATCTTTAAAAGTTGTCAATGCAACCTTATCATTCCCTGCAATAATCAAGTACGTCATCAACATAAACTAACACGTTGATCTGAGTTCTTCCCCTGCACAACCCAAATAATGAATAATCGGAATAGGATTGCACAAATCCATAATTCTTCAATGTTGTTGACAGTTTTGCAAACCAACATCGGGGAGCTTGTTCATACCATACACCTATTTTTTTCAACCTGCAAACCATATTAGGATTTGTATTCTTGAAACCTGGAGGAACCTTCATATAAACCTCCTCACTTAAATCACCGTGAAGGAAAGCATTATGCACATCCATTTGATGTACCTCCAAATTTTTAATAGCAGCAATTGTAAGAAAAACACAAACCGTCACCATTTTTGCCACAGGAGCAAATGTCTCGTTATAGTCAGTTCCTTCCACCTGATGATTGACATAGATCACAAGTCTTGCTTTGAGTCGCTCTATGCTGCCATCAGACTTATACTTAATTTTATATATCCACTGGCTCCCTAGTATTTTTCTTTTCGGGTGGAAGAGTCTTCATTACCCAAGTCTCATTGTCTTCAAGGGCTCGTATCTCCTTACCCATCACATCTCGGCATCCCGGGTCTTTCATGGCTTCTTTAAAATGCTTTGGCTCATGTCCCACTGTCACTGCTGCAAGAAAATTTCTATGTCTCACAGAAAAACGTTCACAATTCACAAAATATGTTATAGGATAGGGTGTACCTGAGGAAGATGAAGGAGCAGAGGAATTCTCAGATGGACTTATTTTCCGTATAGTATGAGTAACAAAATCATGATACCGTGTTGAAGGAGTTTTGGTTCGTTTTCCTCGCCCTAGCTCACCGTCAACTTGCACACCTTGCTCCCCCACCGTATTCTCCAGCCCATCATCACGCACGTCCTCCTGTGCAGCAGCCTGCACAGGCTGCGCGCACCGCAGCACCCGACTCCCCCTCAAGGGTGGACGCGGTCGCCAACCCCCCCCCCCCCCCCTCAACACACTCATCGGCACCCTCATCCTCACTCCATGCCCCATCCTCATTGTTCGCCAGCATAGGAGTCACCACAGTCCGTGGTTGGTTTGTCGCAAAAGGAAATTCGTTCTCAAATAACTTTACATCCCTTGATATAAAGAACTCATGTGTTTCTAAATCATACAATTTCCAACCTTTCTTCCCCAATGGATAGCTAACAAAAATACATTTACGGCTCCTACTTGCAAATTTATCACCGTTGTGTCATTGACTATGAGCATAGCAAATGCACCCAAATACATGAATAGCATCATAAGAAGGCATTTTCCCAAACAACAGTTCATATGGCATTTTAGTCTTAAGTAAAGTAAAGGGTGTTCTATTAATCAAGTGACATGCTGCCAACACACATTCTCCCCAAAATTTGATTAGTAAGTTTCCTTGTAATCTTAATGCTCTAGCCACATTTAAAATATGTTGGTGTTTTCTCTCAACCCTCCCATTTTGTTGTAGAGTCCCAACACAAGAAGTCTCAAAAATAATTCCATTACTTTGAAAATAAGCATGCAAACAATTAAACTCAGTCCCATTGTCATTTTTCACACGTTTTATTACTTGTTCAAATTGTAGTTCAACCATGGCAACAAAATTAAGAAACATAGATTCAACTTCCATTTTATTGCATAACAAATATACCCAAACTCCTCTTGAAAAATCATCCACTATTGTCAAAAAATAGGTAACCCCACAAGAAGAACGAACCTTGTAAGGCCCCCACAAATCCAAATGAACAAGTTCAAAAATCCTACCAGCTTTATTCGTACTAATGGGAAAACTAGACCGAGGTTGCTTTGCACGCGGACATACCTTACAAGCTTTATTATGTTTCCTACAAGAATGGCACACAGCCGGTATCATCTTCAATACTTTATCCGACGGATGCCCCATTCATTGATGCCATAACTCGAACGACGAATCACCATCCACTGTCAAGACCTTCACTTGAAGAACACCACGGAAAAAATAAAATCCATCCAATCTTTCATCCGCACCAATCACCTGCCTCGTCGGTTGGTCCTGTATAACACAAATATTATTAGTGAATTGGACAACGCAATTTGATTCATCGATTAATTGAGTCACAAAAATTAAATTGCATGTTAATTGTGGGACATAATGCACATTATCAAGCTTCAATCCTCCTGGCAACACGACACTCCCCTCGTGGTTTGCTTCTATCGTGTTCCCATCCGGCAATCCCACGGGGCAGTGTTTCACATTTCTCAAAATAAATAAGTCACACGTCACATGGTTCGACGCTCCTGTGTCGATAATCCAACTAAAATAACTGTTCTTACCATACAGTCGATCTTTTGTTTTGGCCAAGTTCAAAAAATCAAGAAGTTGTTGCAGCTGTGTTGCTGAAACACCCGCAAGACCCGCTGCTTCGGTCGCACCCGCAAGCCCCTGCGAGTTCCCTGCCTACTACCCAGACGAAGTTCCAGCCCCGACAGTTTTATTTGTGCGGATAGGAGGTGCACCAGATCCTCTGCCACGGTCAGAACCTGCACGCCCACCTCCTCTTCCTGTCCGTCCTCCACCACGACCTGAGGTTCAAATTGCCCTCGCCCATTCATCGTAGTTCTCACCACGTAATTGAATCGGGGTAATGATGTTGCCCGTACCGTCACTTGATCCAAGATGATATGTTATATCCACCTTTTTGTCACTATCTCCTTTCTTTTCTCCCTCTCCACCAACCATGATTTCTCGTGGAGGCTATAGCACTGAAAAAAAAATTGTGTTTGCCCTAGGATCTCCCTACGCTCTCATACCCATGACAAATTCTTCACCCAATTTTCTTGCTTTTCTCATTCACAATAATTATATATATATATATATAGTACAAAATATTACCAAGAACCTTGCTTTCAAAGACTCGGTTGATCTCCCAAAAAATCCTCCTAATCACAAAGATATATTTACCTAAAATACAAATACTATCTTTTGAAAAAATGCACAATAAACTCTCCTATTTTAGTCACAATAATATCGTAATACTAATCAAACTCTTGAAAGGAGAAAAAGTTAAGAGTCTATTGTATTTAAAGCATTTTATTGGGCACTTTATTAGTGACATGTCCTACTTACTTTCACTCGAAGTGGATTATTTTCTTTAATGTTTAATTATTATAGGCCCAGGCCTGCTATAAATGAGTTGGTTGATGTTGGATTCTTTTCTTCAAACTTTTCAATTATTTAGGCCCACTATAAATGAGTTAGTTGTAGTTTTTTTTTGAATTCAATGATTACAGGCCCACTATGAATACGTTGGTTGTAGTTTTAAAAGCATCTTGGATTCTTTTGAATTCAATTATTGTAGGCCCACTTTAAATTAGTTAGTTGTAGTTTTAAAAGCATGTTGGGTTCTAGGCTCCACTTAAAAGAGAACAACCGATGGAAGCAAACCCTTCTAGGGAGCGAGGGAGAGGGCGCGAGGGAGGGGTCTAACCACCCATCCTCTCGAGATGAGCGGCATAGAATTTTCGATTGTAGTATTTTGGATGAGTAAGTCTAGCCAGCCTTGTTTGTTGGTATCTTTTGAGTATTTTTTTTATTATTTTTTTACATTTTCATTATTCATCTTTAAAACACAACCACAAATTTCACTTATAAGAGGGGTAAAATTGTAAAAAAAAATCAATAAAATACCCCCAAAAAATAGCAAACAAGGCTGAAAAGAATTGTTGATTTTTGACATATTCTTATATCCATCACAATAATGCAAGGTGATGGGCATAATGGGAATCCTCACGTAAGTTGTTTAATTACTTGATTTGCAAACATGATCTCCACTCTATATAACGAAACATTTCTATGTTCTCACACACTCGACACAACTTTTTTTTTTTTTTTCCTTTTCTTCCCCTTAATTATCTTCTTCTTATTAGATCTCTTGTCTTGCACTCTTAGCAGAGCGTTCCCATCTCAACACCACTTATAAAGAACAACGACTCTTCCTCTTCAGCTTATTTTGGTTTATCAAGAATATTCTTGTGGTAAGATGAATATTGTTTTCATTTATGTTATGGCCATATATTTAAATTTGAAAATTCACTGTGAACCTAGTGTTGTTTTACTGGCTTTGCATAATCTTGAAATTAAAGCTCAAATGATTGGTAGCAGAAATTAAGAAATTTTTTTTTTCCTTTTGTACTTTGTTTTCTTTCTTATTGGTAAAGTCAAATGATTTTATTGTCAATTATGAAACTGACCAAGGTGGAGAGTTCATCAGCCTGGCCACAGAGAAACTAATTACAACCTTTCAGTGTTACAAAATCTGAGAAACCAAACGAAGGGGGTGTAGTGTAGCTAAGATTTTTGCTTGCCGCCTAGGGAAAACTAACAAATAAATAATATATTTTAAATTGGGATAAAATGTCTTTCTTTTTTCCTTTTTTTGTGCTACACGACTATATAAAAAAAAATGTACACTATAAGATGTTTTAAAGCTCTTTAGCAAAGTGGCATTTCTAATTTTCTATCAAATGATTTGGACTGTGGTCCAAATGATTTGATGAAATTTCTCGAAAATACGTGAACAAATGTAAATGTCTACCACTGAAAATAATTGTATAGTCGTACACCCAAGTATGTAAAGTTTCCATAGTCAGTAAGTGAGATCATTGAGTAAGTTTTAGTGCATACCCCATGGTGTTATTCTTCTCAAGGGGTACTTCTTCCCTTGCGAACTTTGCTTAGGTCTCAAGAACACTAGTTTAAGATGTTTGAGCACATCGTGATTTGAGTGAACGAACTACTGTCAGTTATTCTATTGGATTATTGGTGTTGGAGGCATTTATTAATATATTTCTATGTTTGATTGATAAAGAAAAAGGTTTTCAACCCTATACGTTCACTTTTTTTTTTTTTTTTTCTTATCAGAAACGTGAAATATCTGCTAGAAATTGGAGAGTGTGCACACTCTGCAGGAAGGTGAAAATAATCCTATAGGGAGATAAGCACATATATGGAAGCTTAATTGGAATTCTATAGAGGTACAATGTTCTCTCAATTTTAATGAGAATTATCAAAATTTCTGTCCGAGTTGAACAACAATTTGGTTGATATATTTTGCTATATAGTCAATTGATAAATTAATGAGCACTGCCATGCTGAGTATGCATAACGTTGAATACATTGTCAAGTTGTTTAATTGTTTGTATATATAATCCCATCAATTTCATGGCTAAACACTTGTTTGAATATGGAAATATTTGCATCGGAAACCCGAGTTTTAAGAAGATTTAGATACAATCTCTCAAAAGAGGAAGAAAACTCTACTACAGAGTCTAGTGTTGTTTTACTGGCTTTGCATAATATTAAAATTAAGGCTCTACTGGTATACTAAGCAATGAAATCAACTATGAAATGTAGATGCGCTATAATGTAAATAAATTTAAATATGCCATGCATAAGAATTCAGTCGTTTTGTGGAGGAATAAAATTAATGGAAACCCGAAAATTGGTTTCATTAGTATACATGCATCCTCGCTTAAGATTTTTTTTTTCCTTTGTTTATTTCTTATTGGCAATGTAAAATGATTTTATTGTCAATCATGGAACTAACCAAGGTGGGAAAGTTCATCAACCAAAGGTAACCATGTTAGTTGGTTAAGCATTTGGTGGTTTAACCCCACGTCTTAGGTTCAGTACCCACAAGCTACATGCACGCCTTAAAAAAAAGAGTTCATTAGCCAGGCCACACAAAGAAACTTATAATTACAACCTTTCAGTGCTCGATGCTGATGTAGATAGGTTTTTTAGGGTTCCTAATTTGCTCTCAAAGTTATTTACTAAATAACTTATTTGTAGTCTTTCAATTTAATTAAAAATCTTTTTAGTTCCCTTTTAGGATTAAGCTTTATTTTTTTTTTTACGAATAGATTGCTTGTTATTTGAGCACTTTAAATAAAGTTCTTCCTCAATATTGTAAGTAGACTTTTGATAATTAATAAACTTGGTATATTTTCTCTGAGGAGATTATTGTATTTTTTTTTCCTACTTTTCGGATTATCGGATTATTGTATTTTAATTTCCTACTTTGGATTATTGTATTTAATTAAGAAATCAAATAGGGCGTGTAGCCAAGAACTTTGCTTGCCTGGGCAAATAAATAAATAATATTTTAAATTGCTGTAAAATATTAAATTTTTGGCTATATAAGAAAATTTACAAGTTGAATAATCAACTCGTACTATCATTTACAAAGTAGCCACAAATTAAAATGATAAATCATTATTTGTTGCAGAGACAATCCATCAAAATTCAAGACAAGGCAAGAAATGGCAGAGAGTGTTGTGAGCTTTCTAGTAGAAGAATTGGGTTCCTTGGCTGTTCAAGAAATCGGTCAGCTGGCTGTTCAAGAAATCGGTCTGCTGAAAAGTGTTGGTGACGAGATCAGGGAAATTAAAGACGAATTTAGTAGCATGCAGGCACTACTGAAGGATGCTGATGCTAAGGAGGATGGTGACGAAAGAGTGAAAGAATGGTTGAAACAAGTTCGCGATGTAGCCCATGAGACTGAAGATGTTCTTGATGATTTTCGGCTTTTTCAGCACAAAAGCTTTGTTCATGTTTTCATAAATTTGAAGACAAGGCACCAGTTAGCCAAACGTATTCAAGATATTAAATCCAAAGTCAGTGGAATTGCGAGCAGAAAGGACAAATATGGCCTCAACAAATGGGAGCAAGGTTCTACTTCTCAAACTACAGATGTCAAAGAAAAACGTGATCCTCGGAATGATGCTCTTTTCATCAAGGAGGCTCGACTCGTGGGCATTGATGATTCAAGAGATGAACTGGTTCGGTGGCTTGTTAGTGGTGATCAGCAAAGTTTGGTGTTTTCAGTGTATGGGCAGGGTGGTTTGGGAAAGACAACCCTAGTGAAGAAAGCTTTTGACAACCAATCTGTCATGAACCACTTTCCTTACCGTGCATGGGTTACGGTATCTGAGACTTTTGAAATAAAAAAACTGTTGATAGATCTTATTGAGCAAATACTTAAGGATAAGAAACAAGAATTAAAAGACATGGACACAAACAAATTGAAGGAGATGCTGCGGAATGTTTTAACAGGAAAGAGGTATGCTTTCGCCATTTTCTTTTTATTCTTTCCTTCCGTTTTTAACAACCTCCAAATCTCTAAATTAGTCAAAGTAAAATTAGATACACAAGCTAATTGACCACTTCGATGCAGGTATATTTTGGTTTTTGACGATATATGGAAGTCGGGAGCATGGAATGATTTAAAAAATGCATTTCCTGATGATATCGGATGCAACAGTAGAATAATAGTGACTACACGTTTCCACAACATTGCTCAGGAATGTACATCTGAAAGCAAGTATAGTCTTGCTTTTGAACTTCCACTGCTCACAACAGACGATGCTTTCAAGCTCTTTTGCAAGGTGGCGTTCCCATTAGATGATTCGAATTGCTGTCCACCTAGTTTGGTGGAAATTTCTAAAAAATTCGTGGAAAAGTGCAAGGGTTTACCGCTTGCAGTTGTCTCTGTAGCTGGCCTTCTAAGAATAAAGAAACCTGTGGAATGGAATCAAGTGTATGATAACCTTGGTCAGCTGATGAGATCAAACGGTAAGTTTGATGATTTGAACTGCATTATATCACTGAGTTACACAGACTTGCCTTTCCATCTTAAGTCGTGTTTCTTGTATTTATGCATTTTCCCTGAGGATTACTCTATTCGTCGTCGACAACTTCTTCAGCTTTGGGTTGCTGAAGGATTTATTGAAAGAAAGGGTATGAGTACTGACATGACAATGGAAGATATAGCAATGGGATACCTTGATGAGCTGATCAACAGGTGCTTGGTTCAAGTCGAATCATTTGGTCTGTCTGGACGAGTGAAGACCTGTCGAGTCCATGACGTTGTACGTGAGTTCATCATAGCAAAGGCTGAAGAACAAGACTTTGTGACACACTTTGACAGGGATGGGCTACACGATAATCAAGTGATTGGACGACGCTTATCATGCCTTGAAGATGCAAAGAATGTGTTTAATTTGTTAGAAGAGAAGGAAAGCTTATTTTCTCATCTTCGGTCATTCATTTCTTTTGATCAGAGAGACTGTTATTCTCGTAGAGCTCATAAGATTATTTGCAGATTTAAGCTTTTGAGAGTTTTCAAGGTAGATGCATATGACTATGATTACAAAGAAGGAATTTTCTCACACAGAGCAATTATCTGGCACAAACTATCCCATTTGAGGTATCTATGTTTAGGGATATTATTGAGTGACCGACGACTTATTCTTGGAATATGCCATGGAAGGTTTAGAGACCTTGAGGTGCTCGAAGCGAACGGTATCACCATCCGCCGTAACGAATTGAAAGAGATATTGAAGCTAAAGCGCCTCCGCTATCTTTCTGTTGAGTGCCTATATTTGAGGGCAGTAGGGATAGAAAAGTTGAGTAACCTGGAGCATCTTTCATGGGTGGACGTAAGTGGACGAGAAAGGTGTGGTGTCCTTAAAGGTCTAGGAATGTTAACCCAAATGAGGAAGTTGAAAGTGTCCGGACCCAAGGAGGAAGATGGCATTCATTTCTGCACTTCCATTCAGAAGATGAAGTACCTACGCTCCTTAGGTCTGTGTTCATCACGTCTTGACTTACAAAGTCTAAGGTTCCCTCCACAAAGTCTTGAGAAAATATTCTTAAGAGGAGAGATGGACACATTTCCTCTTTGGTTTTCCAAACTTCCAAACCTTATCAAGTTGACACTCTTGGACTGCAACATAAGAGATGAATCTTTGCTCAAAAGTCTTCAAGACCTACCGTGTTTAGCAAAGCTGACATTACTGGTGCAAGCATTCATGGGAGAAGAGTTGTATTTTGAAAAGGGAGGATTTGCAAGTCTCAAAGAATTGAAATTTTCCAGTTTACCAAACATGAAGAAGATGACAGTGGAGGAAGGAGCAATGCCTTTGCTAGAAAAGTTGAGTTTCGATAACTGTATGGAATTACAAAATGCCCCACTGGGAATCGAATACCTCACTGCTCTCAAAACAATAAATAAAGGAGCAATGCCAAAGAGGTTTATTGATGAAATCAGAAACCAAGTCTGGAAAACTGGGCATACTCCACTCCACCGGTAGTCCTAGGGGGGACAGTTGTGCGTTAGGTGCTTTATCTTGAACTGTGCTTGTGATTTTGTGATGTAATTTATTCTTCATGTATTTCAAATGTTTGATTATTTGCTTCACTCAAGTTTTAATTTTGTAATACGAATTTTGTTACCACCACATGTACTTTTTTTTTTTTTTAGCACCACATATACTTGATCCATTCAATTTTAAACTTCTGATTAGAAGTTTGGTGCTTCATATTGGATCTAAAGTGGCTACTTCTTGTTATGTTCATCAGTTTCAATAAACTATGTCTCTGCGACTCGATTCACTAGTTTCAACCTGATTGGTACGTCGTCTACACTAGCACCGGTCTGATTTTCTGCCAAGGACACATTTTCAATTATATATGGCTTGCTCTGATTACAGATTACTGCAAGGGTCTGCCAAAATCGCCCTTCCCCCCATTTCTAGTAATGAAGATATCCATATGTCAAAATTGTATAACAAAAAATAGTCACGACACTGTGATTGTCAGCAAGAAATCAATATAAATGCTCGAATTCAGATTTCTCCATCCCTCAACTACTGAGGAACACTCTGGTAAAAACAAACCAATGACCAATCTCATAAATGCTGTTATTTGAACGAAAATGAGTACAACAAGTCATGAGGACAACCAAAAGTGAATAGTAATTTCCCAAATTCAAAGTAGAGCTCTTGGAGATTAGATGCTTACTGCCACAATGATGATAAGGTAAATCTGTTTCTCTTTGTGAAAAAAATGAATTTTTTGATGTTTGAAGTTTTAACAAGTTAAAAGTTTTTTGGATGGTACGTCGTGACTTATAGAAAGTAGGGCTGAAAATCGAATCGACGGTTCGATTTTTCACCTAAACTGTGAACCGAACCGACTTAGGTCGGTTTTTAAATTTTCAAACCGAAACCGAACCGATCATTAACAAAACCGATTCGAAACCGAACCGATTCTAATTTATGCAAACCGTAATCGAACCGAACCGACTAAAATCAAACCAAAACCGAAATAAAACCGAACCGAACCGAATATTTGAACATATTATATTATTTATATATAAAATATATTATTTATATATAAATATATATTATTTATTATATATATTTGGTCGGTTCGATTTGGTCGGTTAAAATCACATTAGAACCGAAAACCGAACCAACACTTCGGTTTTGCATTTTTTAAAACCGAAACCGATCCGAACCGAATTTAAACCGAACTAATCGGTTCGGTTTTGATCGGTTCGATCGGTTTGATCGAATTTTTGTTCAGCCCTAATAAAAAGCTATTTAGTTAATTTGATTAACCTGGGCTGTTTAACTTTGCATTTTTTTTTTGGGACTCTGGACTATATCCTTGTACATCAATTTTCAATTTCCAAATATAATAACAAATGAGCCATTTAGTGGTAGTGCTGCTTCCTCAGCTCGACTGAAGATGAACTTGCCTGAAACCAATGATCATCAGCGAGTAAACAAAATGCTTCAAATTATATCAAGAGGGCACCTTGTGGGCATTCATGAGTTGTGGATGACAAACATTCATCATCATCATCCCATTACGCATTCAAATACCATGGTGGTGGCACACAGGACATTTTTTTTGTTTTTTTTAAGCATTAGGATTTCTTCTATTTGATCTAGAGGCACTGATTCGTACGGGAAAAAAAGTTTCCCCAGACAAAATAGTAAAATTTCTTACAATCAACTACATAGGAAAAGAATTAGGCAACTACTACTCCACACCACCAAAAGTATTGTCTTACATTGTTACACTCTCCCACACGGCATGTTTTATTTCCCACACCACCTATATAAATAAGCAAACAATATTTTTCTCTTTCCCTATTTCAAAATCGAAACGCAGTAGTCTCCCCAATTCAAATCTACCCATTAATCAAAAACCTCAACAAATGCTTCAAAGATTGGAATTTTAAGGCAAAACATACATAAAAACCTGAAAATCAAATACCCATAAAACAAAACATGAAGATAATATTGGTGAGAAAGTTAAGAACTTTAAGCTAAATCCCACATCAAAATGATGTTTTACTTGAAAGGAATCAAAACCCCATGAAGATATTGAATGATTAAAAGGAATGGAATGGTTATAAGAGATTTAAAAAAAAAAAAGGTGAAGAAATATTGGAGCAAAGATGATTATAGAGAAAACTGAATGGAAAGAAGAATGAGGAGCCTTTGCTTTGTTGGGTTTCAGTTGTTAGTGTAAAAAAGAGTGGCTTGGTGTGAGGCATGCAACACCACGTGCTTCACATACGCAATGTCCATCTCAATCAAACTAAAAATAAATAGCTTGTTGAATTAGAACTAGTTGATATTTGAATAGAAATCACAGAGATTGGTCCAAGAGATCGCATTATTTAGGTTAAATCATAAGTTGATTGTTCAATCCTCTGTTAAGTTAACAGAAAAATATATCTTTCTCCTGTACCATCGCGAGTTTATAGGGTTCGAAGTCTAAACCTGTGATCCTATCCGCCACAGTCATATAATTGAGCTGGAACTCCAGCAGCCCACAAGTTCATAATAATTGGAGCAATCAAAAATTAAAAGAGAAATTTCAACACCTATAAACTAATGAAAACCAAAATTACCTTAGAGGTATGTATTTCGCATCTACAAACATAATAACCCATTGAAATCCATCAATTGTAGTTCAGTTGGTCGGACATCCACTCTCCTTGTGAGATGTCGCGGGTTTGAGACTCACCAGTTAGAATTTTGTGAGTTTTCGCCCGATTATTAGGAGCATATTTTTTCCGCCATTGATAAACTTTCGGGGTATTAAATGCAGCTGCTTAGATGGACTGAACCGGAGCGAAGCGAAAGCGAGTCTTCATGCAAGGTGAAGGCGATGAACCAGAGCGAAAGCGAGTCTCTATGCGAGATGGAGACGACGAGGACATTAAGTGACAACAATATTGTAGCATTCGAGCATGAATTAACAAATAAATAAAAATGGTCAACGATCCAAAATTTAAAAAAAAAATCATTGAAATTATTTTATTTTTTTTATCTCAACCCTCCCCATCCCATGCCGCCGACTGAGTTCGAATTCGTGATGTGTGATTCCATCTGCCACACCTGTGTAACCCATTGAAATTCAAAAATTAAATCAAAAATAAAATGTTGTGGTTAGACTTTAAACAATCTAAAGGATCCTTTGGTTGGCTCATAGTTCAGATTCCACCAACAGCTGGTTTTTAATTAGCAATAATTTTTATAAGTAAGATGTCATTATTGTAAGAGTTAGATTGAAAATTTGATGTCTTGATTAATGAGTCCACTTTCACAACACCACCTCCCAATGCATTTGATAAATGTGTGCACACGTGCATATAATATTATAGTGTACCAACCTCACGTGCAATGGGAACTTCAATTGTTGTCTCAATTGCTAGCTAATTGTGTCAGGAGAATATCAGACTTAGTTACCTTGGATTCCATCCTTAAAAATTTATTAATTCAACTTTATTATTTAATTTTCTATTTTCTCTTCTTTTTACTTTAATTTTTTTTATTTTAGAGTAAATCTACTCTGTCTGTCCAAACAACACTGATTAGTGTTTGGCGGAGTAGAATTCCAACGTTACCCCTCTCTATAACGGTGAAGGTGAAAACAGGGGTTGAAAAGGGGAAATTTTGGAATTCTACTCTGCTAAATACTAATCAGTATTGTCTGGCTAGACTCTGAGTAACCCTTTTGATTACCGTTAATTCAACAAAGTTTCGAATCTAGTAATCAACATCATTTCAATACAACTCCTTTGTGTTTGATCATCAGATGCAGTCCAAAAGTTAGGTCGAGCGCTCAAGATTTTAAATTAAAGATAGGATTAGCAAATGGATCAATTTTGGTTTGTTTGTTTTTTATTAAATTGTGAATAATACTATTACTAAGCACCCCTTGTAACGGAGATTATTGTAATCTAGTTCATCTCAAAATTTAGTCTCCGAGATTCACATTGTGCTGATTTTGAGGATTATCCAATGGTTTGAATTGAACAAAAGCATTGTTAAAAGTATCTCCAAAGGTAAGGGGAAAGAATACATTTTTCCTTTAGCATAATGTACTTATAATAAATCTAATCTAGAACTTTAGTTTAGTAATACAAGTGGGGTAGTAATAAATGGATTGTTTGTCTTGGGGTTGTGTTGAAGCAAGCCTTTCAAGGTTTTTGTGGTACCTTAATTTGTATATTTATAACCTTCACATGATATGTTTCATGTTAGCTAGCTTTGTAATGAAAGAAAGAAAGAAAGCAACATATATATTATTCCTTGGGTTTGTTAGTATAATGTTGAGATTTGATAAAAACAATCATTTTTGGATGTCTCTCTCTTTTGTTGAAACTTTTGGTTAAGTAAATATGCAGGTTTTAATTTTGTAGAGTTTAGGAGAACAGAAATTCTAAATGTCGAGGAAGTGGGCGAGGAAACGAGCGAGGGGAGGGAGGTGGCGGGGTGGGGACCGTTCACCTCTCTCGGGATGTGAGCCACCGATTTTTGCGCATGCATATCGAGGGAGGTGAACGGTCCTCACTCCACCACCTCCCTCCCCTCGCTCATTTCCTCGCTCGTTTCCTCGCCATGTAGAACTGCTCTTAGGAGAATGGCGGTGTCATTATAGCATCTCTAATGGTAAAAGTTAAATTTATGGGTTCCTTATTTCTTCACCACTCCAACCACATTCCCTATTTTAAGTTTTTTATCATTATTTTAATATATCTTCAATTTTTATATACCAATTTAATTTCAATTATACTATTATTAATTTCAACTTAATATAATTATATTAATTAGTTTCAATTATATTATTATAATATTATTAAATATATTATTATTAATTTTAACTTAAATATATAATATTATTATTTTCAATTATACTATTATTTAGATATTTTTTAATTATACTATTATTAATTTCAACTTAATTTAAATTTGACTAATTAAAAATTTTGGGATTAAAAAATAGTATTACTAATTATTATTTAAATATATCTTCCACTTTTTATATCATTATTTAGATAATTACTTTTTTAATTATAATATTATTGTGAATTAATATTAATAATTACTATTAATGATTTTATCATTATTTAAATTAGAATTAATAATTACTTTTATTTAAATTAATATTAATTTGTTTTAATTATACTATAAATACTTTTTAAATAATTATTTAAATTAGTATCAATAATTACTTTTTTAATTATACTATTATTTAGATATTTTTGTTTTTATTTTTTTATTTTTTTAAATTTAGAAAATTAAATATTGGGATTATTTTATTAATATATAAGATATAGGGGATGGTTAACTTCCCATTAAATATAGGGGAAAGTTGATGGAGAAGTTATTAGGGGGATGATTGAAGGGTTTTTTTTTTTTTCAATGGAACCTCTAAAATAGCTTTTTGGGGGGATGATTGGAGATGCTCTCAAGGATCATAACAATGAATACAAACAACTTGTTCAATTGTTGTATGTTAAATATCAGTGTCCAATGTCCAAAAAAAAATTTCATGACTAGGTAAGCTCGGGATATTTTAGGAGGGAAAAGTTGGTATCGTGAATGAAATATATGTTAAAGAAAACCAAGAAATTACATATGAGGTAGGGGTGTTAATTAGATTTCAAAAATCGGCTGAATCGATCGAATCAGGTCGAAACAAACCGAACCGAAAGCAAAACCAAAACTAAATTGTAGAAAATGGAATCGAACCGAATGCATTCAATTCGATTGTGGTTTTGGTTTTTTTAACACCCGAAAAAATCAAGCCGAACCGAAGTGAAATTTTTCTAATTTTAATTCTCATTTCCTACCCATTTCAATTTCCAATGCACCCTACTCGTAGCCATACTTCTCATTTTTAATTCAATTCTTACATTCTTTTTTTTTTTAAATTCAATTCTCTCTCTTTTTCCACCCATTCTAATTTCCAACGCACTCTACCCATAGCATACCTCTCATTTTTAATTCAATTCTCTTTCTCTCTCCCTTTCTCTTTTTTAATTCAACTCTCTATTTCTCTTTAAATCAATTTCCAACCACCATTTCTCTTTCTCATTTTTAATTCCCACCATTATTCCTCTTTCTTTTACTTTCATTCTCTTTTTTAATTCTCATCTACTTTTTTTTATCTCACAATGAAATCATGAACGGGTGAAAACAAAGTGAACAATGTATTATGAAAAACCATATAAAAATCAAACCGAACCGCACAGTTTGGTTCAGTTTTGGTTTTTATATTTGAAAATTGAAAAACCGAACCTAAGCTCGGTTTGATTTCAGTTTTAGCATAATTTTGAACCGATTAACAACCCTAATATGAGGTTTGAAAACCATCTTGAAAGACATTATTCATCACGAGGTCTGAAATATAGTACCAGAGATCCAAGCTTCTTCGCGTAAAACAAACTGGACTCAGAAACTACATATGCACAAAAATTACAACATACAATTCAACCAACAGCCTAGGTAAAATGCAATGAATTGATCGGGCTGGTTATGTCAAGGCCATTTAGCTAAAATCCTCTCAAACGCTAGTCGCTTCACACAGTAGAGCTGCTGTGGGAACTAAAAAAGCTTCACTTGTGGTTGTGTTCCACTTCTCATCATTGTACAGAATTCCTCGTAGTTGATCCTCCCATCCTGCAGTTCACCAAAATTTAGTATCGGCTCATGAAATTTATTTGAGAGATATTCGGAATATGAATTCAGGAACAACTTACATTATCTGCATCCACCTCTGATATTATATCCTTAATAGTGGCATCATCACCCATTCCATGCTCCTTCATGGCATGTTCTAGTTCATCTCTTGTAATAAACCTGATACAGAATATCCATCAGAAAGAAAACTCGTACAAACTTGAAAGGAACCATTAAACTTTCAAATAGTAGTGTCATCAACCATACAGTACATTGGATGGAAGATCACAGACTCACCCGCTCCTATCTTTATCAAAATACTGAAAAGCGGTATATAGATGTTCATCCCGTTCTAGTCGGTGTCTATGCATTGTAGCAGTAATGAATTCTATGTAATCAATAGTCCCATTTCCATCCACATCAGCCTGAAAACAGTAATCAAGAGTAAGCCAAGAATGTCAACCCAATGTAGCAAAATGAATAGAATAAGTTGATGATTATTGACTCTCTTGCATCTTACAGCTTCCATGAGTTGCTTTACTTCAGTCTCTGAGAGCCTTGATCCCAGTCGAGTCAATCCTGTCTTTAGCTCTTCATATGTTATTGTGCCATTCTTGTCAGTGTCCATGTTTGTGAACATTGCTTTCAAGCCTTTGATTTCTTCTTCAGAAAGATTTTCTGCAATAACCTATAAATTTTTCCAAATGCACGATTAGGTCATCTTGAGCATTCGCAAACACTATACACCAGATGCTCATGCCCATTAGTTACATCATATGATGGCACTTGCTAAGTTACTATATAAACAAGTATAACAGCAATAGTAGTTCATGAAAGACTGCTTGCAACTGAGGGACTATCTGATAAAAGCCATACTCTATCTAGCAATTAAGTTATACGACCAGATGATGTCCGTTATCCTATTTATGAATTTCTTGAGAACTTTTTTCTATGAAACTTTTTAAAGTAGGCACTAAAGCATCCACCATAGGCATTTCTGAGCGGGTTGGGAGCCCTTCCCACTGACACCAAAATGCCTGTGTTCGCAGGAATGTTTTTTTCTTGCCCAATAGACATTCCCACAGCATAACAGACAATGTTTTCAGCCCTAAGGTTTACACAGAAGGGCTTGGCAAACCCCTTGTGCAGCCTTCGACTATCCACTTGGCCTTTGAAAGGTCAATAGCCTTCATGTATCCATTTTCACGTCTCTGCGGCTAATGAATAGCCACAATGTCCAGTAAATACCTATTGCTGAACCATAAAATTCGCCAGTGTGGATGCTCTATGGCTGTGTTTGTTTCAAGAAATTTTTCCTTGGAAACAAAAAAAAAAAAAAAAAGGAGAGAGTTTTCCACTTAAGATTGAAGATGACCATATTTTTTTGAGAAAATCTTTGGCTCACCCTAAGCAAATAATTTTCGCATTTTTAAGAAAACACATGATGAATATAGAGATCGTCATCTTTATTCCCTCTCTCTCCTCTCCCTCCTTACTTCTGGCAAATTTTCTTTTGAAGCAAGCACACCCTAAGATTCACATGCTTTCTTTTTCTATTTCCTAATCTGAATCATTATCCTCGCATATAACCCTAAACAGTACAAACAGAACATGCTCATAGACACTTCGGGATTGGGAAAAAGCAAGGTGGTTTAGCAATCCAGTGCATTTCTTCAGAAGAGAACCATGCTTTATGTCATTCATTTTTCTGCTCTCTTTTCTGGAAAAGCTAAGTGCGTGACATACCTTCAATGCAAGTTTCTTGAGTTTGTTCATTGCCCTGAATTGCTTCATCCTTGAAAGCACAGCACTGTCTATCGGTTTATCTGATGCCACTCCATCCTTCTTCATCCATGGGTGCTCTGAGTCATCAGTAACATAAATCTCAATGAGAAACTTTGCCATGATAGAGTTACAATTTCTTTTTCTTTTTCTTTTTTTTTCAAAAAATAAAGATAATATGATACATCAGAATTTTGAAAAAACTTAACTTGAAGAATATCTTCAACCATATGCATATGGAGATGTAATGCTACGTCTTTCACAACAATTTTAAAAGTACAAAAGAATGATATTGATAAACTCATAAACCCCTTAAAGAAATAATCATGGATACCTAGGTAGTGGTACGGTACGTACGTCGGAGTTGGATATGTGTGAGGTGTTGCATACTTCGACTCTATTACAATATTACTTTTATTTTTTTCAGTTATAAACTTCATTTTATTAGTAATTATGTTAATAATATATTGTTATCTTCCCATAAAACATATTAAAGGAAGTGAAACTCATACAGATATGGATATAAAGATTTTTAAAAGGAAAGTGCCTTGTTGCATAACTAATATGTGTAAGAAAAGGGAGATCCATACCAAGAACTTGAGCAGAAGTAATTCGATTCCTTGGGTCCTGTGTCAGCATCTTTCTAATCAGATCTTTGGCACTACTTGATATCGTGGGCCAAGGTGCACTGTCAAAATCGATTTCCCCTTGCAGTATAGCCTCAAATATCCCTTTCTCTGTTTCTGTAATACCAAGTCATCAAAATATGTTAGCAGGAATTTCCAAAAAGGGGATTATTGTAGATTTCGTGCAACAAGGAAATGCAATTCCCTGAGAAGTCGTTGAGTTTAGATGCTTACCAGCCCAGAATGGAGGCACTCCACTTAGAAGAATATACAAGATAACTCCGGCACTCCAAATATCTATTTCCTTCCCATAACTACGGCGTAGTACTTCAGGAGCAACATAGTATGCACTCCCTAGTACATCCCGAAGTACCTTACCTAGAATATTTCCACAGCAGATCAGCCGCAGCATTAACTTTATGCTAACAGGTAACTAGAACAAACTTTATTACTCTCAAATTTACAGCAGTGGTGACACGTAAAAAGAAAGGGAGTCCTTTAAGTTGAAAAATAGAGAAATGTGGAGCTAGAATGCCAGATAATATCAGAAAATAAAACTTATCTTCAGCAAAGTCTTCAAAAGAGATTTATAATTGCTTTTTTGGGTTTCATATTTGAAAATTTTCAGTGAATCAACCAAACAACAGTAACCCAAGAAACCCAAAAAGCAATTATAAACTAGCAGTCAATTCAGCTAAAGGTCCATGAAACATAACGCAGTATCTAATTCAGTACATAACCCATGAAACCCAAAAAGCATTTATAAAATCGCAGTCAATTCAGTTTCACATTTGTGACTCAGTACCTAACTCAGAGTCTAGCCCCATACTAATATCCTTGAAACATAGATCGAGTCATTAAACTAGCAGCCAATTCAGCTAAAGCCTAACATTGTGAAGCAAAGAAGACAATAATGGAATCACCAAATAAATGTTTTAAAACTTGGAAATCCAGTGTGAAATATGAAAAGTTTAGTTCCTAATGTAAATTTATCGAAGTAAAATGTTTGCTAAATATAATATTATATCAAAACTAAGATCTTGTTTGTGAAACAAATTTATTTCTTAAAAAGGCTAAACTAAATCCTGACTAGAAAAATCATTTACTGGATTTAACATAAAACATATAAAATCAAAAAGTTAAAAAAAAATAATTTGAATCTTTTAACATGGTAATGATGTAAAAAGAGAAGTATAAGTAGAAGATTGGAGATTTGGAGCATTTGCTACTTCCCGTGCACAGAACTTTCTATATCAATTTTCCCCTGAACACAAGTTAAAATTCGGCATTCGGGCACAATAACAAATAGTTCTTAATAAGTCAACCACTGAATTTTCCAAAATGAAATTATTCATTAACCAATTTGTACCTCCATAGTATTCCAAAGTTTCAGGTTGTGTTTGGGAACACACTAAAAAGTTAAAAAAATTTCTTATCACCTACAAAAAATAACCAAGCAAGAAATCTGAAACCTAATGAATTTGGGAATTGAAGACTTTTTTGGCAGTTTCGAATTTGGGGGCTTAGTTCTCCCATTTGTATTCTATCAATCTATCATTGAATCGCAAATGTCCTTTTCTAAAACATCTTACCCTACTTTAATTGCTAACGCTAAGTTGCTCAATATGGCACTTTGGATTAACCAAATTCACATGTATAAGTTTAGAATAAATACCAATATTAGGCACTGAGATTACCTTCTTCAATAAAGACAGATAGACCAAAATCAGTTGCCTTCAACTTAGCCCCTTCTTCCTTGCTAGAGAGCAAGAAATTTTCAGGCTTCAGATCACGATGCATTACGCCCATGAAGTGGCAAATGTGAACCACATTGACAATTTCCCTGAAGAGTCTCGCAGCCGCCCTCTCGGAATAATGCCCCTCAGCAATTATTCGATCAAAGAGCTCACCTCCAGCACATAGTTCCATAACAACGTGCACAGATTGTCTATCCTCATAAGCTCCTTTAAATTCCACAATGTTAGGCTGACCAGTCATATGCTGCAGGATCTGAACTTCCCTCTTTATATCCTCCTTATCATTCTTATTAACAAGCTTCCTCTTTAAAATCGACTTACAAGCATACAAGTGACCTGTCGAAATCTCAGTACAAAGATAAGTTATACCATATTGGCCTCTACCCAATTCTTTTCCAAGTGTGTACAGTGACTTAACATCTTCGAATGGATTGCCGAGGATCGAATTGGGTGTTGGAACAGGCTTAGGGTTTGATGGCAATGGTGGGGGGTTCGAAGGCAATGGCGAAGGGCTCAAAGGCTTTGAAGGCGCAGCTGGGCGCCTTTCCGGCAGTTGTTGAGTCTCTTGAACAGTTGGCTTAGGTTGTTGATGGACCACAGGTTCTGGGGGTGTTGGCTGGTACCTTGCCTCATCTCCATCTCCTCCTCCTACTCTAGACCACTTACTCTCTCGCTCTGAAACCTTATTCTTGCTTAAACAAGCACCCATTTTCCACTACAAAACACAAAATTTCTGCTCAAAGAAAACAAACCCCAGATCAGGATTTCTGTAAAATTGTTCAAACTCACAAACTAAATGAACCAACTTGAGATCTGAGTAATCCTTTCAGATAATTTGAAGAAACCCCAAATCAGCAAAAAAAAAACAATCTTTAAGCAAAAAACAACAGTACCCAGATTGAGATTTAGATAGAAGATGAAGAATACCTGATAAACTTGTCGATCACAAATGGATTTCAGATAAACTCCAGCTAAAGTTGCAAACTTTATAAGCTGAACATCCAGAGAAAGTCTGCTTCTTCAAAGAGAGTATATACTCTTACTCATAAACCCATCAACGACTTGGTCCGATAAAGTTTTCAACTTGTTTGTTTACACAATAAAACACATGATTAAAGTTGGGGAATTTTGGCTTTATATATACATAGAGAGAGAGATACAGGAAGTAACAGAGAAAGAGAAGCAAAATCAGCCAACAGAGTTTCAACTTTCAACTTTCAAGACCATGGATGATAAAGCTTCCAACTTTCAAGACCATGGATGATTGATACATGGATTAGTTTAATCCTATGTTTGGTAATCTTTGTGAATGTTCAATTAAGTACCCATTTAATAATAATAAGATATTTATTATGATGCACTTTCAAGATCCAATTTCTATCCTCTTAATTTGGATTCAATGGTATTTAACCATTTTTAAGTCCCCAATTAAATGAAGAAAAATATTCATGCATTTGGTTTATATTTTAGTGAATTAAAATTTTACAAAATTTTATATTTTCCAAAGTAAATAAACAAAATTTTACAATACTATGTAGAGTTCAAATCTTTACACCTAGACGCTTAGAATTTAAACTTGAATTTGCATATTTTTTTTCTCAAGAAAGGAATGCAATCAATGGTACCAAAATTGAAACACACAACACTCAGTTTAGTAAAAGTCCAAATCATTTGCATTTGAATGTAGGTTCATACACATATACCATAACGCTGACTAGACTAAACGAAGCAAACAATCTCATTCCATATCGATTCTCTATATCGTGTTTCCGTATTCTCTTCATCCAAACAAGGGTTTTTTCTAAGTGCATCGGCCTTATACCTGGTGCAAATCAAGCATCGTAAATCTGTATTGAGATAGAAGTTGTCTCTTATCTCAATGCAGATCTACGATGCCTGGTAGCCGTGGCATTACTCTCCAAACAATTACCAAATGAACATGATAATCAAATTTTGTGAGCCATCAAAGTCAGAGTAAAGCAATAATCTAAAAAGTTGGCAAATTTTCTTACAAGTCAAAAAAGTATACATTATTGAAAGTGGCTGTTAAATCATCTAAATAAGTCCCTAACAAGCAATTTGTCTTATGGAAATATTGGTTCTGGTCCTTACAAATCTCTCTACATCTATCACTTTCAAATAGTGTCGTATTTAATGTCCATTTCCCTTCAATAAACTTGTTTAGTACGCCTAAGTAAAGGTCAAACAAACGCGTTTCCTCTTGTTGTTGGTTTTAAATGGAAAAAAAAAGTTGGTTTTGTAAAAAGCTTTCCAAGAAAGCTTTCCAAAACGTGTAACACATTTCATGTCAATATTTAGAACTTATCCTTCGTGCACACACGCATCAAAGAATTTTTGTTTTTTTCGATGAAGCGTGCCTACATTCAATTAAATAATCTGGTTACAATAATGGTGTACAGTCATATTAGCTAAATCATGGGCCTCACGGTTGAGGTCCCAAGGAATAAACTTAAATACTAATTATGAATTCAAAAGAGTGTACAGAAAGTCGAACGCCACATCCAATAAAAGTTTGTCTGTGTCTCTCCTGTAATAACCTTATCATCTTCTAGATTAGTCTGCAATATAGAATGTAGAGCTCCAGAGTCCCCCAGTAGAACACATGTCTTCCAATTACGGGTCTAGATGAGAAGAGTTGTTTATGCTGCCAGAGACTCTGCCATGGTACTATCATATACCCTACTTGAAAAAGTATCAACTATCCGCTCCTAAATCTCACTCTAAGCATCCACCGCAAAAAGAATTAAGAGAGGCTGGGTAGACGAAAAATATGAGCATCATGAGGATGAAGATAACTACTATCAAGATAAAAAAAAAAAAAAATTTAAAAAAATCATAGGAAAATATATAGAAATCGGATGAGAAAATAAATACATTGATAATTTTCTTTGCCGCTACAAAATGATATCCATCATTTGAAGAAAAATGTTTAATTGAAGATCATCCTCCCACACAATGAAACATACCTTTGACAAAGTTTATCAGCTTTCAAAAGAATTGTATTTATGATTAAACAGAAATTCTAAATGTCGAGGAAGTGGGCGAGGAAATGACCGAGGGGAGGGAGGTGGCGAGATGGGAACCGTCCACCTCCCTCGAGATGTGTGCCATCTTTTTCGGCCCGCGCATCCCGAGGGAGGTGGACGGTCCCCATCCCGCCACCTCCCTCCCCTCGCTCATTTCCTCGCCATTTAGAACAAAGGTAGGTTAGATTTTAGAGAGATTCTAAATGTCGAGGGAAAGGGCGAGGAAATCAGCGAGGGAAATGATTTGGCGAGGTGAGAGCCGTTCATTTCCCTTGAGATCAGTGTGTTGACTTTTTCACGCGAATCTCGAGGGAAATGAACGGCTCTCACCTCGCCAGATCATTTCCCTCGCTGATTCCTCGCCCTTTCCCTCGACATTTAGAATTTCTCTAGATTTTAAAAGACTTTTAGTAAACATAATTTCCTTCTAGATTTTGGATCCAAAGTTTATTCAGATTCTATGACTGTTCATATTTTATTCGAATGATCTAATTCGAATCAACAACAAAGCATCACAAACCCGAATTGTCAACGGCTATTTAAAAAGTGACTAAGAAAGATAATATAGACATTAACAGCATTCAAGAATAGACACAAAAACAAATCTCACCAAACACTGTTAACATTGGCCTAAGTAAGCCATCCCAATCCATAATAATAAGATTTATAAGCCAGTGACCTCATCTGAATGCACTTGCCAACATTAAAAATTCATCGGTCCGCACCGATCATTAAATTGTTGAAAAACAATAATATCTGTAGAGCATCATCAAATGGTAAAAATTTCGGTATCAAATACCAGAGTTGCCAGTTGAATCAACAATCAACTACAATATTATAGTTGGTGAATCGATATGGGATGCATCTGAAATGGGTAGAAACAAGCTATAACATTTCTTCCTCTGCTTCAATAGGTTCCGGGTCACATTTGCACCAGACTCGTGATCACAAAGATTGATATATGCAAACTAAACCCAACAACTAGAGCAAACCTTGATGATCACCAGCATCTCAGTTCCTGGTTCTATGATATAACAGTCTCGAATGTGGTAGGTTCATGGAATGAAATCATGCACCAGCACTATTCAGTCTATCAGTATCAACTATAGAAGGGAACAAAGCAAGTAAAATAGGAAAACGCACTGCTATTTTAGTGTGGTACGCCACTATAGATTTACTACTGGTACATCAGACTCAGGGACCAATCTCTATTTTTCTCTAGACCACCTACAAAGACTGCAATCAATTTCAGTCCTTTTAGCCACAAGGCTTACGAGGTGGCACAATCACACTGAGAACTCCAATAAACTATGCAAACATTCGCAGTAGATCAGGGGTGGCAAGGGTTTCTCAATATTAATCATCACTTATTTGCACTAGGTGCATGAGTTCCTCGACAACTCAACTACATGAACATCAGCAACACTAAACCTTCTTGCATGCTCGAGAAACACGGTTATAACTTTTTAGTAAGGATGCTTTCATTGTAAATGACAACATATCATGCTCAACTTACTGCCAAACCAGTAAAACTGTAAAGTACAATGACTCATAAAATAAGCTTCTTCAACAATGTTGGATGAAAGAGCACCTAAAAACGTAACTAGAGTAAAATTTGGGTGATTCTGCCGAAAAGGGCCTGGAGTGTGAAACAAGGTAACTTGGGTTCCTACTTCGGCCAGAGACAAAATAAGGTTTCTAATGACAAAGTAAAGACAAGGCATGGTACATGAAATAGGTTCCTACTTGACCTTCATACCACTTGTGCTGACGGGAGTGTTGTAGGGCTAAAAATCGAACTGACGATTCGATTTTTCACCTAAACCATGAACCGAACCGACTTAGATCGATTTTAAAATTTTCAAACCGAACCGACCATTAACAAAACCGATTCGAAACCAAACCGATTCTAATTTATGCAAACCATAACCGAACCGACCGACTATTTTAAACATATTGTATTATTTATATATAAAATATATATTATTTATTATATATATTCGGTCGATTCAGTTTGATCGGTTAAAATCACATAGAAACCGAAAACCGAACCGACCACTTCGATTTTGAATTTTTTTAAACCAAAACCGATCCGAACTGAATTTAAACTGAACCAATTGATTCGATTTAGATCGATTCGATCGATTTAATCGATTTTTTGTTCAGCCCTAGAGTGTTGTGACAATATTGGAGGGCCAGCCAAGGATATGTGCCACCTACCGATATCAGAGCATGGTACATGAAATAAGATTCACAATGAACTTCATGATGATCAGTGATAGAAGGATTTCATATTTGTTGTCCAGAAGTTCCGGTTATAGAAAGTGCTTGATGAAAAGTGACATCTCTCACCCTTATACCTTATCACTGTGAACGAATCACAAAACCTGCAGACAAAAGCCAACCTCTACAATTGTAATACGAACTAAGAACACAATCAGAAAACAAACAGAAAGAAGAAGAAGAAAAAAAAATAATTAGTGCTAAACGATCATCTCTTCACCATACACTCATCAAAACAATTCAGGGGTTCTTAGGGCCATTGAAACTGGCTGGGCAAACCAAGTTGCAGAAATTGGAAATGTACATAATCTAAAAACCAGCCATGTTCACGTAGAATTTCCCTGTCTAAAATGTACTAGCGCTCGGGTTCCATTTTCTATTTAATCCGTGGTAAAGGTATCATAATTCCTGCATCATAAAAGGCAATATCTAGAAATATGATGAGGAAATTCACAAGGAATATAAAGAAAGCAACCGTGTGTAAAAACGTAATCACCAGGGAACTCATCAAGCGCAGTTCAAATTTTGGTACACATGGGAACTCCAGAATAATGGATGTTTGGAAATGATTCGCATGATCTAGGCCAAAATTTGCGGTTACAAAGTACTTCAGGTACAGATGTTAGGCACAAATGAAGGTACAGAACTTTCTAATCTTCAGTATCCCTGAAAGATGATTTTATGCAAAACATCAAGAGGTATAAAGCACAACCAATTAATCACAAGGCAGAACCTTGCAAAACTAAGGTCTTTGTAATTTAATTCTTTAAATAGCTTCCCAATTCTAAGTTAAATCCGGAAAGTAAGGAAAAAACAATTTTTTGACTTGTAATGTTTGGGCTAAAATAAGTTCTGTGACATCCAACATTGAATATCAACCAAAGAGTCGAGAAAAAAAATCAAGCAATACTTTCCATGTATTAGATATGAAGCGAGATTGATAGTCTGAAACTAGCTTGGACTAGTCTGCAATGATCATCAACTAACTGAAGCATCAGCGCGTTTTTGATTTCTCCACCAGGACAACCCTACCATTCCATTCAGTCTGGTCCAGAGCACGGATAGCTTCGTCTGCATCTTCATCTCTTTCCAAGGACAAAAAGCCAAAACCTCTAGAATCCCCAGACCTTACAAGAAGAAAACAATGATATTTCAGACTGAGAAGAGCATATCATGTCCAAGCAATAAACTGTGTATTGTATATAATCACTCAACAGCATTTCCTATCTGCCAAAAACATAGTATTTGCTTTTCCTTCGTCAAGACGCTGGCCTACCATTAACATAAAAAAAAAATTAAATAGACTATTCTCTAATCATTTATGTAGATACAAAAACTGCAAAATATACAGTACACTGATCATGATGGATGAACCTAACAAAAAGGCAAAAATAGCAGGGATATGTGAAAGGTGTAGCAAGAGCTTAACACTTGTGGGAAAGGGGGAAGTGGCATATTAGGAGGGTGACCTTCAATAATAGACTGTTTAAATCTGTGAATCACTGAAGACATCTGGCCTATTCACAGTATGGTTACTCGAATCGAGGAAGAGTTCCTTAGTCTATCTGCATGTGAAACAGATCAGCTCCCAGAATCTATGGCTCTAATGAAAAAAAAAATGCTAAATTAAGAGATGAGAGTAACAAGTTTGACCAATCAAAATGACTGGTAGGATCACCATGAAGCCTGTGTCATTTTTTGAGAGAAACTATGTCAAAGAGAGGAGAGGAGAGGAGAGAAAAAAGATACAAAAGGTCAACCCAAAGATGAAGATGACACCCCCTCAAACCGAACATGTCCTTTAGTCCTTAGATATCCATAGTGAAGAGGTGAAGAACGACACAATCAGTCACACAAGGCTTTTGAAACTTCAGCAATGGTCCTGACTCCAAACGAAATTATTCTGTCCAAAAACATATGGCCTTCCCCAATATGGAGTGATTTTCATCTAATCCAATGGCCATAATGACCAACCTGCATATTAATGGTTTCAAGAACTTGAGCAGAATTTCATCCTCAGACCAATTTTGAATCATGCATCATGTTGTTGGACAGTAGTTGTCTTTCTAATATGGTTGTCAATGGATTGGATTTGGATCCTGGAGTTGCAAATTTACTAGAGAAAAGTTGGATTTTAATCCGAAATCTGATCCGATGAATCCTAATTCAAACATCTTTTATACCCAAACCAGATCCATTGACAGGTTTACTTTTTATAGTAGGGATACACTATATGGAACCAGAATCTTAATGTAGAAACCATATATTTTTAATGGATGCTATAACTTTTGCCAAACAAAAAAAATCCTTAATTTATAAAAATTAAAAACTTAAATAAATTTATAAAAAATTAAAATTTAAAAAAAAATTAAAAAAAAAAAAAAAAAAAAACTACAAAACAGAAGATATGGACAAGCATGGATTAAATAAAAAACATTGTATTTCATAATGTATTTAGATTAGGATGTCAAGTCACTTGAATATCAGTGCAATGGTGTCAAAACACAATTTTGTAGAATTTTCCATTTGCAGTAAAGAATCATACAAAACATAGAATATCCCAACCATAAGAATTCCTAGGACATCACATAGTAGGGAATAATGGAACCATTTCATTTTTTAGATCAACCAAGAAAACAGTACATGCTCAACCATTGTTGTAGATTCCTGGGTTCGGGTATTGGATTTGCAAGGCTTATAAGGGTTCCTATTTAAGATATAACAAATTAGAATCACAGAGAAGATTGCAGATCAAAGGCACAGGCAGTTGACTACTAAACGTTGAATATACAGCACTAAACATTAAAAAAAATAATAATAAATAAATAACCTAGTAAAACTATACCAAATTTAAAGCCCGTATAAAAGTTATAAACAACGAAATTGAGTAAAAGGAACTGAATGTATAAAATAATAATCAAAATTGAAACGGCGATGTGGGACTCGCTAGTTGACTAATCAAAAAGGTAACTCCTGGAACCATTAAAGATGTAGATATTGTAAATGCTAAATCAGAGCCATTTAAATTTGTAACATGCAAGGCACACTCACCTCTTATCCCGAACTATGCGAACATCTCTGACACGGCCAAACCTTGAAAACTTCCTTTCAAGATCTCTCTCCGTAGTCACAAAGCTAAAGCCAGCAACAAATAAATTATTTCCAGGTCTCCCAATTCCATTGTTCCGATTCCGAGGAGGAGACCAGGGTCTTCTTCTAGGAGAACGACGACGAGAATGATAGCCTGGAGGAGACCTGCGTCTGGGGGAATGCCTCCTAGCAAACATCAAGCATGCCATGCATATTTATAAACACAAAGTAAATAGACGTGGAGAAATAGTAAAATCATATGCCAATCTATAAATTAAATCCATACTGATAAGATAATATAATTTATCAGAAAATAAACAATTAGAATAGCAGAAATAAAAAATGCATTCATGACACACGATATATGCTTAGAAAAAGAAACCAGTGCCCTAATTAGCACAAAAGCCAAAAGCATCCTACTTTGACAATAATCTTGAATTGCTGAGGAAGCAGTAATAGTTTTGTTTTGTTTTTTTTCCTTTCCTCCCAATTCCAAGTAAATCAACCTATGAGGATAAAATCCCAAAGGAGTGCATTTTTCCACTGCCAACAGAAAGGCAAGACATGTTATTTCTTGTCATATATTACCAGAAATATGCCAGTGAACAGTAGCAATATGATGGGGATGGTGCAGATACTGCAAACCATTTTCCCTACCTCTAAATCATCCTCTTGCATCACAGGTAATTTATTTATAGTCAATCAACACCTAGTCGCCCAAAGGTTCATTTAAAGTAAACAAAATCAGGGAAAGAGTACCTAGGGGATCTTCTGTAACGATTTGTTGCATTTGGGGACCTTGATCGAGATCTATCTTGATAGTCTCTTCTATGTCCAGAAGATGGATCCCACCGTCTTGTGGGTGATCGTGATACTGGTCGCTCGTGCCTTCGATGATCCGGTGATGAATGGCGTCTTCTTGGAAATGTAGTCTTCAGAAGAGAATCATCCCTGCGTGGGGAGTCTCGTCGAGGCTGTCTACCTGGAGAAGCAGATGTCCTTCTTACAGAACGAGATGGATGGTCCTCTGAGAGATCTGCTTTACCATCCCCAGTAGGCCTTTCAGGAGAAGGCAAAAGTTTTCCCCGGGACATTCCAGGGGGTGAATATGACAAATCTTGATGCCCTATTGACAAAGTTTGTTGCTGATCCGCAACTCGTTGTATTTTACGGGATCTTTCAGAAGAACCATACATATCTCTTTCTCGAGTCCTTCCAATAAGTTCTGCATCGGGACTTCTTACCTCTAGCTTCCCATTATCAGACGGAGACTTTCTTGAGTAGCTAATGTTTTCCTTCTTTGTACCATTGCCATCATAGGCTTTTCCTGTAAGTTGCTCAGTGCTTCTTCCTTCCCTCTTACTTTTCTCGTATTGCAAGTTCTCTGAATATTTGCCGGAATTTCCATCAAATTCTTCATCACGAAAATTGTCCACCTTCATATCATCTTGTGGAGTTGTAGAGTTTATCTTGGAAGGAGAGTTCAGAGAAAATTGAGCAGGATACTCATCATCCACTTCATTGTAGAGACCTTCTTCAACAGGAGATCTTGACTGATCAGAATATCTTCTACTTTTAATCTGTGTGTCATTCTGGTTGGTGTATAAGCTCTCTTTGTCAAAATCAAAGTCTTTTCTCATACCCGCATCATGATCATATTTGTAATCACCCTGAGAATTGGATTTTTCATAGGGAGAATCAGGCCTCTCCTTCAGATTCACTTCCTCTGGCACTCTATCATCCCATGCTTCACTTTCATGACCATCTCCACCAGCTCGTTCTTTGCTCACTTCAAGATTAAGGTCTAGTTTCTCAGCAAAAGTAGAATCATCGCCTTCTTGAAGATTACCCATATCTTCGGTATGTAGATCAGGGGAACCCAAATCCATTCCTGCAAGAAACAAAATGAGAAAATTAGAAATAACTGAGAAGCTATTCTGGAATGTATGGGAAAAGGTTTTTTTTTTTTTAAAGGAGCAATTTGGTAAAAGATAATATGCATTATTTATCATTAATTGTTTGCATTGAACATCAACCAAGCAAAATTCATCTTATATTCTTCCTTAGTCTCCAAATATTGAGACAAATATATATATCGTATATCAGTAAAAACAACTGTACAAGAATAGGTAATAAAACAAATAATAAGTTAGTAATAATATTAATATTAACATTAATAAAGAAAGAATAAAACTCTCGTTCCACTTTAAGTTGGAAAGACCATCAGTGAAATTCAAACCTAATAAATATCATGAAATATTGAAATTGGTACATATGTATGGATTTTTATATCATTATTATTATTTACCTTCCTTCAAAGTTTCACCCATTTTCACCTTTTGTATGGGTTATAATTGGTAATTGGCATTTAGGAATAATACGATCTTAAATCTATAACCTATGAATTCATGATTTTATCTATTCTTAATTTATTTAAGTCTTGATAATTGGTAAAATATGTTCCAAAACTTTCCTGATAGGGTTGTTGTGGTGGTTAGTGAATCGTCATTCCTCCTAAAAAACTTCTTCATGTGGAGTTTTGGATGGAATTGAATCCCTAAACGTGATGTTTTGATTGATAGGTGCTTAGTGAGGGGGGGTTGGAATCAACGCATCATCTTCTCATTTGATGCCTTTTGCTCGAGAAGGATTGAGTCACACCCTTCATCTTTTTAAGGTATCGTGGCTCCTGTCTAGATTTGTTTGGACCATGGAGGTTTTTCTTTCTTGGACATTTGTAGCCTTCCCAAAGGAAGATCGGCTCTTTGGAAGTTTTGGAAATCCAGAAATGTCATCATTTTAAGGGGAAGGAAGCAAGCCTCAGAAACTCATTTGTGGATGTTGCCGCTTGTATTTGGAGTTGGCCCTTCGTCATTCCTAGTTACAAAGGAGTAAATTTCAAAATCTTCTTGCAAATTGGGTGAACTGTGTGGATCTCTAGCAGGTCCCTTGGAGATCCTTCATATAGAGTATTTTTTTTCTTATTGTCCATGATTACATTTTTACTCTTTAAAAAAATAAAAAATAAAAAAATCTGACAAAATAAACATCTATACACTTAGGAAGGAAACCATAAGTTAAACATCTGTAAAAAGATTAAACTGCAAAAGGGAGAAATATAAATTATATTTCTCTATTTGAAATCACGTCTTGAACTTTCATTTATTTATTTCTTTGTCTCTAAAAATAAAGGGAATGAAACAATGAACATTGTATTACACTATTGCATGTCAAACGATGATGCAAACAAGGAAAGATAAAATATGATGATGCTAAAGAGGTCATCGTTGCAGTGTCTTCCTAACCTTTCAAAGGACACCTGTACATTCAACCTAACCAAAATCTAATGCTAGACAACACCAAGCAACCTCCATTACCACCCTGCTCCAGTAACCTATAAGAGCTGAGTTTTGAAACGTTAACAAAAAAAATTCTTACCATAGATCCCAACAAATTAACTGAGGCACCATATTCCACACTTCTTCTTCTTCCAGCCCCTTATTGTCTAACACTCGGTTTCCAAGTTTTGCATAAATCAAATAAGGATTCTATAAATACCAAAAAAAAAAATCCAGTTCAGAAAACTCAATCTATCAGCTCAAATGGGAAATTTTAATATGAAAAACTCTCTCTCTCTCTACAAACAAGCTTCTAATCCAATCAATAAAACCTAAAAACGCAAATCAACCTTAAATCACACTCAATAATCAAAATTTCCCCTAAAACCCTAGCATCTGCTTGCCCACAAACATCAACAAAAACACAAACCCTAATCAAACAAATCAAAACCCACCTTTAATCATGCACCCCAAAGCTGAAATTGACCGAAAAAAAATTCAAAATTTAAATCCAAAATCGAAACTTTCTCCTGATTACAACATATGCAAGATGAAATAACACGTAACAGTTCAGTAAAAGAGGCAAATTGAGATGTGTAACCGAATGAGAACGATTGATTGATTACCTCCTAGACAAAAAGACCGAATTGCTTGATGCGTCGACGTTGTAATGGTGGAAAAAGAGAATTTGGGAAAATGTGAATAAAAATGGGGCTTTTGAGAGGAAGTATATTTTTCGGATCTCAACAAGGTGTATGGGACTCCGGGTGTAGTCAAGTGTAATATGGGGTGTGCTTTGGAGTTTCAGGTTGATTCTATCATCATCGGGTTCACCTTTTGTGACAACCCAAAGTTAGTCGTTGGATCGAAATCGAGATGGTCAATAATGGGTCGCTGTGATTGGCCACCTTATATCTGAAGTTTTCGAGGTTATTATGGACGTTCTAACAAAATATATTTGCCTATAGCTTGAATCTATGACATAAAGAAGATTACGAAGGTTCTCATCTAGGGGTAGGCATTCTATCCGCAATCTCGATCTCATCCCAATTTTTTTTGAGTTTTATTAAGATTGATCAATCACATTTTGATCTCGTCTCATTCCGATCCGCCCTGATCTATAGTGAGATGGAATCGGGATGGAGATTTTCAATCTCACCCATCCTGTCCCATTTCGAATTGATTTTTAAATAGGGAGTATTTTTTTTCGGAAGGCATTTTTAAATAGGGAGTTGTTATGTGTACTCGTGTATTTGACTCAGTTGCACTGACATTTTAGGATGTTTCGATTTTATTGCATCAACTTAAAATATGTAACACCGACTTACCATTTTTTATCAATAAAAATCATTTGTTTATTAAATTTTCTCCTTTATAAGCATTAATTTATTATTGACTAGAGAATAAAAGTAAATGTATTGATAAAACTAAACTTTAGTAAAAATTTATTACTTTCAAATTTACGTACAAACATCAAAGATATGATAATCATCATCACAAGTTCTTCGATAAATAGTAAACGCTATAGTAGGTTGTGTAGTAAAAATAAGAAAGACATCTTAAAAAATCTTCTAAAATCACGTTCCAAACAAATTCTCTTTTTTTGTATGCATCTAATCTAAAGTGCAAAATGGTACAATGTGTTCATCAATATATATTAAAAATAAATTAATAAATACTTAAGTGAGTGCATCAATTTAAAAATTAGTATAACAATTATAACAAATTCGAAAATATTGTATTTAAAACTCAAAAAATTATACATCCAAAAATTCATTATTAAAATCTTTTATACAAAGTGCTCAGTCAATGACATGAATACTCTTATTCTCTTGGTAATTAACGAGAGTTGTTTTAGGGTTAATAAAATGTGGTTGGGTGTGTACACTAGGCAATTTTTAAAAGTTAAACCTAAAAAACGAAGTTGGGGGCATCCAGCCAAACAGTCGGATATATGTAGCAACTCTCTTGCCATTGGTAGCCTGGTTGGATGGTTAAGGTTGTGGTGGTTTAACACCCGGGTTTTGAGTTTTATACCCACCGGCGGCCCGCTTGCCTTTCAAAAAAAAAACTCCCTTTAAATATTTATTATTAATAATTTTAAAATATTTTTTAGGAGTGTAATTCTTTATATAAATAAAATATTGATCATATTATATGAGATACGTATTGATAATTTGATATAAGCATTCTCAGATACATATTGATCCTTTGAGATACATATTCACTCAATGATGATACAAGCACGAGTCGCTCTTACGATGGTATAAGCATTATGATGTATATATTGATCATTTGATTGTATCACCAACATATTTTCTCTCATTCACACTTATTCATCTAATTTTTATAGCATTTATTTTTCAATATTTTACATGTTGTATTGTTTATCTGGTTGTAATTATAAACTTCATATTTGAATATTTCTTTTTTTTGCACATTATTAGAAAGCCCAATGCTTTGCTCTTATTTACATTGGTCTCTGCAAGTTAAGTATACAAAATTTCAGCAAATTGGTATTTGCAACCTGTACAAATGAATACATGTTTGGCACATTTACAACAATTTTTTTTATTGTATGTTGATCTCGTCCCGTCCCGAATCCGTTTGGGATATGGGACGAGGTCGGGATGAGTCTATATCGTCCCGATCCCGAACGAAGGGGATGAGGTTCATCTCGTCTCGTGCCCACCCCTAGTGTTATCTACCTCAATAATACTGAAAAGTCATTTCTTCTTCATATGTTGATCTGCGTTCCATAATCACGAGTATAAAAAAATTCAAGAGAATTTGTTTGTAGAAATCAATTCTAATACTAACTACAATAATTCAATATAGAGGAACTACAATATACAGTTATTGAATCGATGGCGGTGAGAGTTGTTGAAGATGTAGAAGGCTATTTTGGGATTTTGAAAAATCGGGCACACGATATCCACTTATGAATTCTTGTTATAGTAATAGATACGGTGAAATATATACTCTATATGTGTATAAAAAAAGATGACACCATCAAGGTAGATATGGGGAGGACTAAATTTATGTTCCAAAAATGCATTGGACAATCTCCCAAACGATATGCATTGTCCATGAATGATATATGATATCAATTGTAATCATGTTTATCTAGTTTGATAGAGCAAATTGTTTTCCTCTTTGTATGTTATCTTTACCATCATTACCACTTTGTTCATTATAAGGGGTGGGCATCCCATCCTGCAATTCCGATCTCGTCTCGTTCATATTTTTTCAGGTCATATTAGGATTGATCAATCCCGTCCTGTCGCGATCTAGAGTGGAATGAAATCAGGATGAAGATTTTCAATCATGCCCGTCTCAAACCAATTTTTTTAATATTTAACATGAAATATGTAGTATGTAGCTATGTAACTATTTGTTGACATGACTTTTATTTGTTATTTTATTTATTGACGTGACTATTTTAATCGTGGCTAATCAAGTAGGAAGGATGGATGGTGCTAATTCGATGTTGTCTTAGACAATGAATTAGAAAGATATTTTTCTTGGGTTTTCTTTTAGAGTGGACGAGCAATAAAAGTTTACGGTTTTTTGAACCTGATAAAATTTTGGGGACTTCCCAAGTAAACTAAAGAAGGCGAGTGATGAATCTTAAAAAGTGAAAAAAAAAACTAACTAATGAGGTGAAGTCATTGAGAGAGATTAGAAAGCGCGAGTACAATATTTTTTACTTCACCGAGGTTGAAAATGAACTGCAAGTGAAGCAAGAGCCACAATATGACATAGATCCAATGAACCCCGGACCTTGGAACTCCATTTGCTCAACCACCCCCCTAAGTATGATAAATTTGTTTTCCAACATACATTTTTGCATTGCCTATATGAATAACATAAGTAAATTCGACATGGAAAAAAAAGGTTAGTTTGACATCGGGTCCATTTGATTTATCATAATTGAGTTTGGAGTTAGTTTTGAAAACGATTTTAGTTTGGGGTATAAAATGGCATAGTCACATTCATGCTAGTATTGACCATTCTATAGATGTTAAAACTTAAGGGTTGTTTTGATTTTGAAGTCCCTGCGATTTATAATAACTGGACTTGAGGTCCATTTTGTAAGAGTACTTTTGTCTATGAGCTAGTAAATTGGATGAGTGATTCTACACAGCGAGGAAATGGGCGAGGGAAGTGAGGTGGCGGGGGTGGGAGCCATTCATCTCGCTCGAAATGTGCGCGCGAAAAGTCAATGCACACATCTCGAGCGAGATGAACGGCTCCCACCCCCGCCACCTCACTTCCCTCGCTCGTTTCCTCGCTCATTTCCTCGACACATAGAATTTCTGAAATTGGATTGGATTGACAATACCATTTTAGACTCTAAACTTAAATAATTTTTTTTAAATGACTTCAGACTCAATTACAAAAAATGAAATGAACAACAAAGTCAAATTGTAAAAAAAAAAAAAAAAAAAAAAAAAACCACACACCTACTCAGTGACACGAGTGTCTTGCACGTGCCTACATTTTTGCCAGTATTTAAGGAAGTGGTGAAAACAGAGTGAAGCCCTAAGAAAGAGAGTGATGGCTTGGTGCACTATAAGATCCTTCTCTGCGCCGGTAGTTGACGTGAGCGCACTGCGCACCCGCGCCCCCTTTGTGGCGGGGATCGGTTGCGCCTCCGTAGCTGGCTCGGGCTTCTGGGGGTCGGCTGCTTCATCCCCTTCTCGACCCAAGGCGGCGGCCTTCGCTTCTTTGAGCGTTTCTACTGAAACCAGTGAGTTTTTTTCACTTGCCCTTTCTCTTTCATTCACTTAATTTGTTCCACAAATTACCTTTTATTTAGTTTTTTTATTATTGATTTGAGATGGAAAAATTGTGTTTTTGATTGTTTTAAGAGAATGGTGTCTTCGAATTAGGGAGAAAAATGTGGTCTTTGAAGTCAAATCAGATGAAGTGGGTCAATTATGAAACCAACATTGTTGTTTCGAGTCTTGAATTGGAGATTTTGCAATTTGATTGCCACTGTAATGGGTAAAATGATTGGACCCATATTAGGAAAAATGAAGAAACTGATGATTGTGTTAATAATATAAATATGATTTTGGGGAAAAATATTGAAATTTGTTGGCGACTTCAGTTAATTTGATATGTGTGAGCCTAATGATATTGATAAATGGTGTTTATTGTGTGATTTGTTATAAAGACCTCAGCTTTCGACTGTTGCCAGTATACAGATTTGCACTAAAAGGAAATGATTGATAACTTTATTTAAGTAGGTGATCTTTTCGTAGAGGGTGATATTTGCTGTTATAATGAAGCGGCTGACAATGTTTATATTGGCTAAGGTAAAAAGGAAGCTGTTCAAACAGAAAAGGCACCAGCAGCATTGGGACCGTATTCACAGGCCATTAAATGTAATAACACACTTTATGTGTCGGGATGTCTCGGTCTTATTCCAGAGGTTAGTTATCTTTCGGAATTTGTTTGTTGATTATCAATGCCACCTGTATTAGAAATTTATAAACCTTTTTGTGGTATTTGTTTTGAAAATTGATGATGTTTTCTAATTAAAATTGCAGACTGGGAAGTTTGTTTCTGATGGAGTAGAGGAGCAAACAGAGCAGGTACATATGACCAATGACATTTTTCATAAGTTGTGAGAGTAAAAATCCGTAAAAACACTTGATTTGAAATTGATACAACTGTGTTGTGCAACAAATTCATATGACATTTTTTCTCAATACATCAGTCCATGGCCAATGATCATAAAGATTAAAATGTTTGCTTAATGCAATTGATAGCTGATATGTCTAATTTCTGGGGCAAGTCCCCAGCGATAAATACTAAATCAATCCCTAATTATACATAATCACATCTCAAAATAGTTGTTGTGAAGATCCGCTATTTGTGATTTTTAAAGGCATGTCAAATTTTTTTTTTTTTTGTTCTTAATCTCGAAATGGATGTTACATCTCATCCTCAAGCTCACTAGGTGTGGGTCATAATTTCTATAGTTTTTCCGTGGATGACTTCTAATTGGAGTGAGAAGCTAGAAGTAAAAAATAAGCACTTGTTTCTTTGTTGCTTAGTGGATTGATAACTTTTGCTTCTATTTAGAAGAAAATAAAAGACAGGCTTCATAAGTGGTCAATTTCCCAGTCAGAAGTTTATTTCTAATTAGAAGCAAAAACAAAAACAAAAACAACTCTCCTGATTAAGTGTTGTTTAAGTGTTAGCAAAGATGACTGCATGCAGACCATGAGGTGGGTAAGGAGTTGTAAAATTTAAATAGTATAAAAGTCAAGAATTGGGTGACATTTGATTTGCAGCGTGGCTCTACTGGATACAAATTCAATTAGTGCTTGATACTCACTGTGAAATGTGAAATTTTAATTATTTCTTTCTCTGTGATGACAATAATAGTTTCATTCTTCCCCAAATCTGATAAGAAAAGGGTGTGAATTGTTTGTCTTTCTGAGCTTCGAGCAGATAAGTGATTTAAGAAGTTTAATTTTTGTAGGTACTCAATAATATGGGAGAAATATTGAAAGCTAGTGGTGCCAGTTATTCTAACGTTGTTAAGACAACAATTATGTATGATACTCACTCTATCTCGTAATTTCCCGTTTTTCATGTTCTTTGTCATTATCATAGAAGATAATGAAGATTCCTATTTTACAGGTTGGCAGACTTGAAGGACTTCAAGAAAGTGAATGAGATCTATGCTAAATGTAAGTAAATTTATGATCTTTTATATGTGATAATATCTGCATCAAGGTGGAGGTAGGTTGTGATAGTAAAAGCATCTGCATCAAGGTTGTAATAGTAAAAATATATGCATCAATGCTATAGAAACCTATAGCTTTTGTTGCTTATATGTTGGGGCTTCAAATGACAAAAGATGTTGAAGTCTTGTTGCGACCTAGAATAAATAAGGCATTTCCTCGTTGCACCCCCTATTCTCTTAAAAGTGCCCTATCTCATGAGACACTCCACTTACTATGGATGCTTCAAAAGACACCCCATTCTCAAATCTATCTCAAATTGCTCCCCAACATTTCAATATTAACCTTTCAAAACTCCACTGTTTCACGTCTAACCAAAACAACTTCCACCAAGCCTTTTCTCCCTCCATTTCAGCCATTTATTGCTAATTTTCCTTCCAACTCACCAATCATGTTTTAAATAAATTGTTTGATAAAAAAATCTTGAAATGAAATAGTTATTTCCTTTTTCTTTTAGTTAATAAAAATATATGAAATTTTAATTAAGAAAAGAAAAATACATCCATATCCATTTTCCTTCCTCAATTAAGAAATCAAATGTAACCTTAAGCAGAAGCTTGAGGATTTTGATGTTGTTGAGATACAAAATTTCAAACCTCAATATGTTTGTTTTTATTAAGTGGGCTATATTTTGAGAATCACAAAAAACATTCTTTTTGTATTAGACCGGCTATTAATAAGCAATCTTTTGAGATTTTGTGTGGGGCAACGGGGTTTCCCCATAAAGAAACGTATGGTTCAAAGATTAGGAAATCCACAATTTGGAAAGGTAGGAAGTTATCTACCATGGTTGTAATGGTAGCGGTTGGTGGTGTAGTGTAAATACAGCTACTTGGGCTGGGCATTGGTCATGGAGGAAGTGATTTGTGATGCAAATGGAAAGGGTGGAGATGGGAGTTTGGTTAGGAAGGGTGAGTAAGGGTATGAAGGGAGGAGAATATTGGTTTTAGGTGGGATGAAGTGAGAGATGAACAAGGGATGTAAGTAGTTTTTTCCTAACCACAAGGTGTGAAGTCTAAAAGCACGACTAGTTGAAATTCTTGCTTGATTAAAAATTGGATTCTTGCTTGATTAAAAATTGGAACAAAATGAAAGGTGGAATATCCAAGCTAAGGGTCATGGGGTCACTAGTGTGTTCACTAATTATAAACACAACACAACATAACCAACCTTTCTGAAAGGAACGGGTGAAATGGAATACAACGCTGCAAACACTATAAAAATGTTGATGCATAGCTTGCCATTTTCAACAACAAATGCTTGAGCGTAGTTACTATTTAGGCTCCACTCAGTACACTATAAAATAATGCATTTTATAAATTGATGTAGATGCATTACAGGCACTTAGTAGTAACTAAAAAAATTAATACTAATCAGACAAGTGATTGTGGGTAGTTTTGATGATGATAGTAGTTGTAATTGCGGCAGGTCATGGTGACGATGATTGTGGTTGTGGTGATTGTTAATGTGGGCGATGATGGCTATGGTGTTTGCGTCAGTAGTAGTGGTGAAGGGGGTGGTGATTGTGGTGATTATGCTATAGTGATGGTGGTGGTAGTTATGTTATGGTAGTTGTGGTGGTGACGACGATGACGGTTATGTTATGCTATAGTTTGCGGCAGTAGTAGTAGTGAAGTTGGTGGTTATAGTATGCTATGGTAATGGTGATCATGGAGGTGGCGGTGATGGTAGTGGTAGTGGTAATAGTGGTGGTGGTGGTTGTGATGGTGGTGGTGACGACGGCAATGGTGTTAGTAGTGGTGGCTATAGTGTTGTGTTAGTAGCAATGGTGGTGGTGGTTGTTATATTATTGCGGTCACAGTGGTGGTTCGCGACGGAGGCAGTTATGGTGGTAATAGTGAGGTGTGTTGGTTGTGGTGATTATGCTATGATAGTAGTGGTGGCGATAGGAATGGTGGTGATGATGGTGGTTGTGGTGGTGATGGTATGGTGTTCATGGAAGTGGCGACGACGGTAGTTGTGAAGGTGGTGGTGGTTGGGGTATTATGAAGGAGTTGAGAGTACTCATGGATACGATGGATGTTTTGCAAGTAATGCGGGAGATTTTGTCCCGCAAAGTTTTATAAAATTTTATTACTTGGAGATGTGGAGATCTTGAATTCAAATTCTAGTAACCGTTTTTCGTAAAGTCAACCAAACACCCAAGTTTGTATAACTGCAATAAATTTTTGATTTGCATTCTTTTACCGTGTACCAAGCAAAGCCCTAGTGTTGTGAAACTTTGAACCGATTCCATGACTTTTCTTTCAATAGTGTTTTTTGTTTGGTCCCGCAAAGTAAAAAAACTTGAGCACTAACTTGAAGATGACATTTCCTTGGCCCTCTCCTCATAAATTACCACAATTTTTTTAGAAACCCGAGATTGAATGCCATCTACCTTAATTTTTTTTTTTGGTTTTCCTCTTTCTAAAACCCAAGATGTGCAAACAGATATTAGAATAACACAACTGCCATGATTTTACCTCGTATACGTATTGATTATTCTTTCTATTGTTTCAGATTTTCCCGCTCCTGCCCCAGCACGTTCGACTTACCAAGTTGCTGCACTACCCTTGGATGCCAAGGTTGAAATTGAGTGCATTGCAGTACTTTAATGTTGTCATACTTCCATGCATTGCTGCATAAGCTGTCAGGGACTGAGCTTCAAGTTGGTTTCATCATTCATGCAATCAGAGCCCTTGTTTTTGGTATATGAATGAAATTAAGGGCATATTTATCAACAGATAAAATAATGTTTATCAGTAGCAGGACGTTTCATCTAAATGGATATGGAGATTGGCTTTTGAACCTACTCACCTTTTTTACATCATCTGTTTGAAGTTAGATTTTCAGTTGGTTCTTCCAAGGTTGGAAATACCTACATAGTTCTATTGGTACAGTGAGTTCTAAATAAATAAGTCTCTGTGTTGAAAGTTTTAAGCTGCACTGCAATCTGCAGTATTGGAGGACTCTTAGACAGCATTGAATGCCTATGGAATTCTCACATTCTCATTGCAGAAAAGTACAGGTGGAGAGCAATGTCGAATTACGTTTGTTTAGAGCTTCCAATTGTTGTTTCGAGCATGATATATCCAGATTTGTTTCTTCGTTTTTTTTTTTTGTCTTGATAAGATATATTATAGGGTATAAAAGTAAAAATGGATGGATCCTTTTTAATTTATCAATTATCATGACAAAATATAACTCGATATTAGGAGATAATACTCAATTTATCAGATAATGGCTGACTGACATATGGCAATTCATTAATATTAGATAATGGCTGACTGACATATGGCAATTCGTTAATATTAGATATATCTGATATATCCAAACTTATCATTAATTTTATGCAAACATTTATTTCCATTTTTATGGATTGTACACCCACATTTTAAGTATAACATTTTTTTCTTTATTTATGGTATACACCTAAGAAAATGGGTGGTGGTGTTATTATTAATTATTGATCTCTTCAACTTGTCAGAGGCTTTAAGAGAGGAGTTTTAGATTGTAGCAAAAGTTGTTGAAGAAAATTTGTATATATATATATATATTTCTACTCAGGATTGCCAACACAAGGATAAAGCATGATGGAAGAAATTCAACAATAGATAAACAAAAGATAAATATAATTAAAACACATAAAATATTCTTTAAATTAAGAGAGAGATTGATACAGTCTCAAGCCAGTTTTTTGGTTTACACTTGGGGATTAGCTGTAAGATCTTTTAAACTAGTTTGTAGAATAATTTTAGAGAAAAAAAATAGATAATGTATGATTTATACATATAAGGAACAAACTATTTATCACATAGGATAGACAACAAAACATGATTTTAACCTAAACAACATAGCTCTATATAAAGAAAGGAAGAGAGGATAAGCCTCTCGAAAGGATAAGGGAAGAGGTAGACATAATTGTCCTCTTGTGACAAAAGATCTTGATAAGATTTGCTTTTAATTGTCGGCAGGAACTGTTGAAGGTGCTTCAATTGTAACTGCTTTTGTAGTGCTTGGACTGAAGTATCATGATGAAGTTTTTTTTTTTTTTGAAAAGGAGATGTTATCGGGAACCGAAAGCATTCTTGTTTGGTAGTGACTGTTGGCAGATGCTGCCTTTGCTGGAATGGACATTGGATCCATCAGTCATGCTGGGAGAAGACATTGAAGCAATCGTCTTCATTGAGGGGAATTGTAGAATCGTCATCTTCATCTGAATCTTCTGAATAGATCTTGGACAGTGTTTCTAACAATTGGGCTCTAATGGGTTTTCCTTGAAGCTGTTTCTTGATATGTTGACGAAGAAGTTTGGCTTCTGAAGGAGATTCAATTGGATTCACCTTAGAAGAAGGTGATAAGTCTTTGCCAGAGAAGAAGTGGAGAACTCCTTTTGTAACTTTGGAATGGTCAAATTGTGCCCACCATTTTACTTTGAAACGGCGGCAAAACCATAAGGGAGCTTGAGAGGATTGAAATGGAACTGAGAGGGCTAAACAGACGTAGTCCCAACAACAAATCCAAGACAAGCCAAATCTGATGAAGAACCAGAGAGCCAATACCTATTCAGATGCAGGAATTGGAGGCTGGTACTTTTCTTTAAAAATCTTCCACCCTTCTTGAACTGCGGGGGGGGGGGGGGGGGGGGGGGGGGATTTCTTGTATGGGTCCAAAGTGATCCCACCAATTGTGTTGGAACCAAAAAGGAACTGACTTCTGATTGAACTTTTTGCAGAAGTGAAAGAACCGGGAATGACCACAATTCTGCGATTGGATGAAGAAGGCTCTTGATCAAGCAAACTTATAGTCAAGATAATTGTAGGATTGAGGAACATAGTTCACCGAGAACTTATTGTGATAACTTGGGAGTTGATTCCAGTCAGCTTCTGTCATAACCTTCAGAATCTGACATTTTGAATGAGTGATCCTATCGGGATGAGATGGATCTCTATGATGAGTGACCAATACAGAATCAGAATCTACAAGAATGAACTTGAAGAATTCTTGTGTTTTTGCATTGTTTGCTTCTTCAAAATGTTGTTGAGAAGTAAACAAATTTTTTGCAATGAGTTGGGGCTCTTTGATAAAGGCATACATGGAAGGTTCGACCATAGTTATATGATCAAGGCATGCTTTTGGAACATAAGGATTTGGTGCCGAAGTTTGCAGCTTTGTAAAGCTGATCATGGATGAACCAATATCTTTTTCTTGAGCTAATGGTGTGAATTTTTGAGAAAGAGAAAGGGCATAAGAAAGAGGGGTTTGATGCTGTGAAGCTAAAAACTTCATGGCATAGTGGGATTTTGATTTGGGTTTTGAAAAAGGAGGAGAGCGAGAGGAGAAAGATGAGTTTTGAAAATTCATCTTTGAAGGAATTCTCTTGTCAAAAAATCTGCAAGAGAGTTGTCAGCTCCTTTTATATATTCTATTTGAAAATCAAAGGCGGATAAAAGTCATTGCCAACTGGCGAAAATCTGTTTGGAAACGAGCTTTAAAACATCTTTAGTTAAAATCTCTTTAGCAGATTTGCAATCAACTCGAAGTAAAAATTTCTGATTTACCAAATCATCTTGAAATTTCATGATGCACAAAACGATTGATAAAACTTGTTTTTTAACTGTTGAGTAATTGATTTGAACAAAGTTTCAAATACCAAAATGGCATCGAATTAATTGGACAGATGTAGAATCAGGAAGATGATGTTTAAGAATACCACCATACCCTTGGTTAGACGCATCTGTTTCGACAATCTTGAAAGAATTCGGATTGGATATCCCTAGACAAGGAAGACTCTTGACTTGGGTCTTAACCTAACGGACGATTTGAGAATGGGCTTCAGTCCATGGGCCTGGGTTTTTCTTAAGCCTAGCAAACAGGGGCTTTAATAAAACACGAAGGTCTTTGTAGAAATCAACAACATAATTGAGATAACCTAAAAACCTTTGTAATTTTATCTTTCAATTCATCAGGAAATTTGTTTGCAAATTCAATTGCTCTAGAAACGGGTGTGAGAGTCCCATGAAAAATCTTGTGTCCAAGCAAACAGACATTGGTTTGAAATAAATCAAATTTGGTTGGGGATAAAACCAAACCATTTTCTTTAATAATTTTCTCAAATTGATATAGGTGTTTCCAGTGGGCTGAAATGGATTCAGAGAACACAAGTATATCATCGATATACACTATTGTAAAGGCAGAAAAATGAGAAAGAATATCATTCATGATATTTTGGAATTCACTGTGAGCATTCTTTAAACCAAAAGGCATGACATTCCATTCATAATGGTCGAAGAGAACATTGAATGCCATTTTGTACCTATCAAAAGGATGAATCTGAATTTGCCAAAATTCAGATTTGAGATCAAACTTAGAAAATACACAAGCTGGAGTGTAATCTCTTAAGTAAATATCTCTTATTGGGAATAGGATAAATAATCCATTGTAAAGTCTGATTCAAAGGCTTGTAATTGATAACCAAACGAGGACTTCCTCTTTCAAGTTTAGCAACTTTTCTGACATAAAAAGCAAAACAACTCCATGGGGATTTAGAATGTCGTATGAGATTTTTGGAAATAAGAGTGTTAATTTCTTGTTTACAATAGTCCATAAGTTCAACATTCATTTGAATAGGTCTAGCTTTTGTGGGAATCATAGATTCTTTGAAAGATTGTTCATAGGGAAGATGAACAACATGGCGTTTACGATGCCAAAAAGCATTGGAAAGGTCAGAACATAACTCTTGTTTCAAATGTTCATGATATTGAACAATTTGATATTGGAGCTTAGGATCCTGAACTTGTCCAACGATGCCTTTATATGCAATTTAAGCTTTTAGAGATTGTAAATGTTGTTGTTTTTTAGAAATGAAATTAAGAAAACAGACATCATTTTTGAGATGATGGATTTCCATAATTTCAGGTTTAAAAATAAAAGAGAACTCAACATTAGTTCCAAGGATCTGGGTTTTTATGCCAGATTCTGTAACAGAAAACGAATATATTGCAGCAAAAAATGGAGTTCCAAGAATCATCTTTTGGACCATATTTTGAACATGCAAAAAATCCTGTTTAATACATATCTTGTCTTGACAGATGTGAGCTTTGTTTAATATGTATTGTATATCTAATTTGGAATTGTTAGTAGTATACAATTTTTGTTTAGTGAGTTTGAAATATTTTGCAAGAATTAGTCCTTTAGCAACACAGTTAAGATCAACACTAGAGTCAACCAGCGTAATGTTATTGATTACCAATTCTTTATTGATAACCAGTTTCACAGAAACATGCCATTTTTTAAGCTTAACTTTGTTGATTTCATTAAAAAATAAAGGAGGATCAATTCCATCTGGGGATGAGGTTTAGAGGAGGAAGCAATATTAGGAAAAGATGTTGTCTGTAATCCCTGAACACGAAGATCAAGGAGAGACTGATTTTTTTTTAAAACCATTTTATCTTTTTTGATATAATTAACTTCCTGTTGAAGATCAGATAAATTGACAGGAACAGATGACTGGGATCTTTTAAACCTATCAATGATTTCTTTATGATTATAAAAAGGGTTTATAATCTCAGGTGTTGGTTTGGTGGTTAGGGTAGTCTTAATGTGTTAAAGATACTCAGTTTTGAGTTTGGGATCTTCAATACGATCAACAAAATCTAAAAGAATACTTGATTCTTTTGTTTTTGAGAGCATATTGATACTGTGAAGTGCATGGCAATGACATGCCTCTAAACAGTGATCATCTTCAACCTCATCAGAAAGTTCAGATTCAGAGTTCATTAAAACTTGGAAAAACATTTGTTTGATGTCTGCAGGAGCCGTAAGATCATGAATCTTTTGGGTTGTTCTACAGTTCTTAGCATAATGACGAGGTCGACCACATTTAAAACAAACTGGCTTAGAATGAGTTTGGACCTGTCCTGAAGGCTTTTTAAACTGTTTGTTAGGCTTGGGCTTATGTGTACCATGCTTCTTTGGTTTATTGTAATAATTATTATAATCTTTGGGATGTTTAGGCCCATAAGGCCTTTTGGACTTGAATTGACGAGCAGGGTTGGACCTATATTGTAATTTAGACTGTGAAGGTTTAGGGATTTTAAAGTCCTCATAACCATACTGTTGACAAAAATCTCCTAGCTCTTTCGGGCCATGGATATGCTGTTTTTTCAATTGGGCTTTGAGTCTCAGAGCATTGCAAATATGCAAAGCACGTTTATTAATAAAAGCAATTAAATCTCCAAAGGTAAGACGTTCATAGGGAATGTCTCCATTGTAGTTTTCTTGAAGTTTTTCTCTAACAGTTTCAGCAAAGATTGGATGAAGACCAGAAATGAACTTTCTTTTCCAAAAGGGGTTACTAGCTTCTGATTGAAGCATAACATTTTTAAGGAAAATATCTTTGTACCATCTAAAATGGCTCAAAGTTGGACATTTATGGATCATCAACAAATCTTTGGATTTACTTTGAAAATCATTAGGATCCCCTATAAAATGTTCAGAATACAGAAAATCAGTGTAGAAACTAAGGGTGGGCATTTAGGACTGAAAATCCGGACCGAACCGACAACTGGACCGATCGGGTCAGTTCGGATCGGTTATAATTAATTAAAAAAATTTCGATTGTAAAAGCCCAGCCCGGCTCGAAGTTTCTGGTCCGGGCCTCAATTTCCATTTTTGAAGCCCGTCGGGTAACCGGCCCGGCCCACTTTAAATAGTTAACTTAAAATAGTTTAAATAACATTAAGGATTCAAAATTGAGATTCCAGCGAAGCCATCGACCACCGCCTCCCTCTCCACTCCCTCTCACAGCAAAGCATCGACCGCCTCTGATCTCAGATCTTGATCAGATCAATCTAATCTACGATGAATGAAATTTTTTTGTAATTTATTGTATGGTTTTTTTTGTAATTTGTTCTATGGTTTTTTTTGTAATTTTTGTACTGTATTTTTTTATTGTACGATGATCAATAATTTTTTTGTAATTTATTGTACGATGATCAGTATTTTTTTTTACTGTAGATATTTTTTTGTTCTTAGGACCGAGACCGGCCGGTAATTCGGTTAAACGGGACCTCGGTTACCCGGTCAACTCGGTCCGGTTTTGGGTCTCATAAACACGGGCCCAAATTTTTAGGGTCGGTTTTCGATTTTTAGCTTTTGGGCCGGTTACCCGTACTTGCCCAGCCCTAGTAGAAACTGAATCAGGGATGTCAGTCCCATTTTCTGCTTTGATAGGAAAACCTGTAATATCAATTTTTACAGCATGAATAATAGCTTGTTATTCACTACTGGATAAGTAGTTATCCCACCAGCCTTTGAGTAGACCAAAAAATTCAGCAATAATAAGAGAGACAATAGTTTTGTCATTCTTATTTTCACTGCGATGAGCCAAAGCCATCATAACCATTTCTTGGGTTAACTCAATGATATTTTTTTCGGTTAAACCATCTATGTTCTAAATAGAGAGGTTACCAGTATAAAATGAGCCATAGATGTGGATAGGCTTTTCTTCATATTGCATATCAGGAAGTGATGGTCTAGGATAGTAATTCGTAGTAGTTGGTAATGAGTTTTTATTCTTCCCATAAGGTTTGGCAAACTGAATAAGATTGGCTTGGTATTGGATGTAATTCAACTGATCAAATTTTTCCATCGGATCAAAATCTTCATTATTATCAGAATCAACATGCCTAGATTAGACAGGGTGTTAATGTGCTGATCGGTTTCTAAATGTAAAGCAGCTAATTTAGAATTGATTTATCTAATTAACTGATTTGGTGTGGTTAAAGTATTTTGATCAACTGACGTAGGTGTAAAGTACGTCACTGGTTTGAGTCGATTGAATTTGGTTCAATTGATCTTGGAGAACCTGGTCTTGAATCAATTTATTTCCAATCTCATGAAGCAAGATATTGGTATAATTATTCCGTTGAACAATTTTACCAAGTCCTTTAAAAGTATTATCCGTGGAAGGATCTTTGAAAGGTGACGCTGTAAGATCATGACCTAATGTTGAAAATTTGATTTCTTCATGAGGAGGAAGAATTGATTCTTTAACGCCATTGGTTTCAATTGTATGCCAAAATTTAGAATATGTTTTTATGGCATTGATCCTAGGAAGGTAAACAGAAAAATACCAATCTAAAAATTGCAAATTTTCATGTAATTCTTCACAGCAAGCATAAAATTGTATTCCTAAATCTTTTCTTTGATTTTCAGAAGTTTGAGCATACAAAATTTTTCTTCTACTTTCATTGGAATGTTTCATAAAGTCTTGTTTAATCCATTATTTATCAAGGATTTATCAAGGATAAACTTTGTACTTAAAACATTCAATTGAGGATGGGGAAAATCTTCCATTTCAGAACGAGTGGGAGACTCCGGATTGTAAACTGGTTGCGGGATATGAGGAAATTGAGGATTATTTCTCAGAATAGCAAGGTCTAAATGGGGAAAGACTTATGGAGGAGTAGGAGTCCTTGGGATATGAGTGGGAGCAATTCTAAAAGAGAAAGTAGATCTTCGTCCAGATTGGAGATCTGACGGTTGTAATCTAGTTTTCCTATTTTCAAAGAATTGGAGTTCAATTGTACCATCTTCAAGAGTCAAAATCTTACTCAATCTACTGGGAAGTGGCATCCGTGGTTCTATGGGAACCTGCAATGTGACTGGAAGGGTGACTTGATTCTAGTGGATTGTCTTTGGGACAATAACACTAGTTTTTTCTTTGTTTGCCTGGAATAGGATGGTATATATTTTCGCAGACTTCATCAAAGCCTTTGGACTCAGTTGAGTCTTCATTGCTTTGTAGGTTATTTTGTAAATCAGGGCAAGAGGTTTTGATCCAGGAAGCATGTCAAAACCAAAGGTTTGGATATTGAGAGTCAAAGTTTCACGAACATTTGAGTCCGTAAGAGACACTGAGAAGTTAGGGTAACAGTCAAAGTAGACTGGTCTCATAGCTAAGGTAGACTCATTTATTCCTAACAGAGAGTCATCAAACCTATTGTGCCGACAATCACGAAGAGCGATTAAAGCACGGGTGTCTAATCCTGTTCGAGTAAGGGGTTTAATCCCGATTTGAATTAATCCAATATGGATATATTTGTATTCTTGGTTTTGTAAAAATTGTAAAGATTCAGTTGAAAACAACTGTTTTAAATCCATAGATCCATCAAAAGATATAGTTTGTTCAACCATATCAATCAGATCTTCAGATTTTTTTAGAAAACAAGGATTTTGAGATTTCATAAACATTTTTGTAAGGAACATCTGGTATAGACCATTTTTGTAAATTCTTTTCTACATCAGAAATTCTATATTCCATACGGTTTACACCTTCTAGATTTTGCTTTGACCTAGAGCTAGAAGCTCGGGTAAATTCTGAAAGCAAAGACATACTGTCAAAATCTTTGAGGATGGAGGATTGGGAACACTATACTCGGACAACCTACAACTGGAACACCAGTATGGGACCATCTAACCCTAGACGCTGCGCACACCTTGGCGACTTACAGGGTTCCAACAGCTGACCAACATACCTTAAGAGGCTTACCAACGCTATCAACGGCAGACCAACAATACCTTAAGTTACGGTCATTTTACTAAAATTGGGATAGTGTCATTGACTTTCAGCCAACTTTTATGCTCGATCAAAATATATTCTCAACTTCATCAAAACACAAACATTTTAGTACTATGAGTATTCTAATAAAAACAATTTGAATCAATTGAAAATGTTTTGAAATGAGCAAGTTATGGTCATTTTACTAAAGTCACCCAAATCATCCTATAGCAATGAAAACAGGGTAATGTCCTAGAATTTTGTCCAATTTATGTGCTCGATCAAGACCGATTCTCAAGCTCATCAAAACACAAAAATTGTAATACTCTGAGTTATCTAATAAACACAATTTGAATCAACTGAAAATGTTTTGAAATGAGAAAGTTATGACTATTTTACTAAAGTCACGCAAATCTGTCCAATTTTTTGTTCCTATTTGCCTAGAACATTGCGAGTTTTTGCACTTGTTCTGGCGAACAACAAAATTTTCAGCAAGTTTTTCGAACAAATTTGCCTGACTTTAGTAAAATGACCATAACTTTCTCATTTCAAAACATTTTCAAGTGATTCAAATTGTGTTTATTAGATAACTCAGAGTACTACAGTTTTCATGTTTTGATAAACTTGAGAATCAGTATCGATCAAGTACACAAGTTGATTGAAATTCAGAGACACTATCATGTTTTTATTGTAAGACAAATTAGCGTGACTTTAGTAAAACGAACATAACTTATTTCAAAACATTTTCAAGTGATTAATATTGTGTTTATTAGATAACTCATAGTACTAAAACTTTCATCTTTTGACGATGTTGATAATTGGCCTTGATCGAGCATATAAGTTGGTTGAAAATTAGGGACACTATCCCATTTTTATTGCAAGACATATTTGCACGACTTCAGTAAAATAACCATAACTTGTTTATTTCGATACATTTTCAAGTGATTAAAGTTGTATTTATTAGATAACTCAAAGTACTACAATTTTTGTAATTTAATAAGTTTGAGAATTTGTCTCGACCGAGCAAATAAATTGAACCAAAGTAAGAGATAATACCCAATTTTCAGAGACAAAGAGGGTGAGAGAGGTAGCGGGGTGGTGGTGGTGCTTGAAGAAGAAAATAGGGATGGCGGTGGTGGGAAGGAGAAAAGGGGCGGTGGCAAGGTGGTGGTGTTTGATGGAGGAGAAAAAGGGAAGAAAAAAATGAAAAGAGGATATTAGAGAATTTTTTTTAAAATTTTGACTTTTTATTGATGGTGTGAAAAATAAAGTAAGCAGTGTGAGAGTGAAAAAATTGATTTAATGAGGTGAGACAACACTTCAAGTTCAAGTGGTGTGAATTAGTCTGTTGCCTATGGTAAACTTTATAATCCATATATGCCTAAACTTTAACACCCAAACATAAAATTCTGTCAATTTCGAGTTTTAAAGTAAAAAAGAACAGGAGATGAAAATGGCGCATTTACATTTGGCGAAGATAGAAATTCCTGAAGCCAACGTGTCAATATTCTGCTTCAAGACAACTCAATGCAAGGTAAGCAAGATACGCTCTTGGCCTGTCCCCACTCAATTACCATTTTTGATAAAAACATATTTAAGAAGGAGAAGAAAACCCATTTTATCTATCTCTTGAACATCTCCCAAGAACAAAAGGGTCAGTAGTACATACATATTTCATCTCTCAGAATTCATTTTCATTGTGTTTCTGGATTTGGGTATGTTTCATTTTTTGTGGGTTCTCCTTGTTTTAGTTGAATTTGAAGATTTTGTTAAAAAAGATCAAATTTTTTATACACCCCAAACCTTTATTGAGGGAAAAGATTGAATTTTTGAAGTTGCTTGCGTCAAAAGTTTAGTTCTTGATTGGTAGGTCATCGTCCATGTCTGTTTCAGGTTGCTAGTTTTCTTTCTAGAATTGGGGTAGTCTAAAAGCCTACTTTTTTTCAGGTAGGATTTGTTGTGTTCATTGAGATTTCAGTTCTTCTGCTTAACTTGGGGTTTGAAAGTATGATTTTGTGAAAATGGGGTTTGATGAACGTATTCTCCTCCATGAGGTTCGCTAGTAGCATCTCATATTTATTGATTCACAGTTTATGTTATTAATTTAGATTTTAGTCCTTCTGCTTAACTTTAGTTTGATTTTGCGGAAAAGATTCTAGCTTAACGCATATTCTCATTGAGAAGGATTCCAAGCAACATCTGTTTCTTATATTTGAAGATTAGATTATGTTTTAGGGTTTGGGTATGTTTTATTTTCGGCGAGATTTGCTTGTTGCAATTAATTTTGGACTTGTTAGTGTGAAAGTTGAGTTTTCGCAAGGTAGATCGGATTTTTTTTTCATGGTCATCGGGCTCCTTTTTGGAAAATTGTGTTTTTCTGTTTCAAAGCCATGTTCATCTTCTCCGGGGGGAATAGTGTTGTGAGTCCAAGGTTCTGTTGGTCAGCCGTAGATTACGTTGGTCAGCCATTAGGTATGTTGGTCAACCGTAAAGTCCTATGTAAGTCACCGAGTGAGCGCAGTTGCTAGGGTTAGGTGGTCCCATATCGGTGGTTCAGTAGTAGGTGGTCCGAGAATAGTGTTCCAACCCTCAACCTCTCAAAGATTTTGAAAATGTCTTTTATTTCAAAATTTACCCGAGCTTCTAGCTCTAGACAAAACAACCCAAATTTACAAAATAGGATGGAATGTAGAATTCCAGAAGTAGAACAGAATTTACAAAAATGGTCCATACCAAAAGTTCCTTACAAACAGATTTATCAAGTTTCACAATCAATCTTTTCTCAAAAATCTGAAGATCTGATAGATATTGTCGACAGGCAGTACCTCTTGATGGTTCTTTAGAATCAAAACAATTGATTTCTACAAACACCCTTGAATTTCTAAGAAATCAAGATTACAAGTATATCCATAGCATCTCATATTTACTGATGAGTGATTCTATGTGTCGAGGGAAAGGGCGAGGAAACCAGCGAGGTAAACGAGGTGGCGGGGGGTGAACCGTTCACCCCCCTCGAGATGCGCGCGCGAAAAAACATCTCGAGGGGGGTGAACGGTTCACCCCCCGCCACCTCGTTTACCTCGCTGGTTTCCTCGCTCTTTCCCTCGACATTTAGAATTTCCCTTTACTGATTCACAGTTTATGTTATTAATTTAGATTTTAGTCCTTCTGCTTAAGTTTAGTTTGATTATGCGGAAAAGATTCTTGCTCAACACATATTCTCATTGAGAAGGATTCCAAGCAACATATGTTTCTTATATTTGAAGATTAGATTCTGTTTTAGGGTTTGGGTATGTTTTATTTTCGGTGGGATTTGCTTGTTGCAATCAATTTTGGACTTGTTAGTGTGAAAGTTGAGTTTTCGTAAGGTAGATCGGATCTTTTTTTCATGGTCATCGGGCTCCTTTTTGGAAAATAGTGTTTTTTGTTTCACATTTAATACCTTAGACTGGGTTTCAGTTTTGTTTTCATCTTTCATCATCAACATTGTCATTCACGTTTGTTTTTTAATAGATTTCCCCCCTTTATTTCAGGTTATATTTGGTAATAAAATGGAAGGTGCTGTTGTCCGAAGAGTCATACCATCCGATAATAGCTGCCTCTTCAATGCTGTTGGGTGAGTTATCAAGTTATATCGGATTAGTCTGTTTATTTCTGCGTAATAAACTTTGTGGAGTTGTTTTTCATGCTTTGCATATTCCATGTTTACATATATGTTATGGAACATGACAAGCGCAAGGCACCTGCACTCAGACAGGTTACGTTCTATAATCTGTATTCCAACAGAAACATGCAAATTTGAGATCATTTATATGTTGCAAATAGGTTGATAAATACAAATTTGTTCTTAGACTAGCTGTTAGGATTGTAAACAAGATTGAACTTAAACTCCAGTTTTGTTCGTATTAAGTTCAATTTGCTTCAGCTTCTAACATGACCAAGCAGTGACCCAGTCCTATATATTGTTATCGAGGTAAAACCATATGATGTGGAAAATGATAGACTTGTTTATCTACGTATTGTATTTGCATGAATTTTCTGTGTATATGTCAATCTCATTCTCAAATACTAAGGTGGTACAGTACCCGTATCTTTTAAGAGGATTGTTATCATGATAGATTGTAAGCTAAAACTATAGCTAGAACTAAGTTATATATGATAAACCCTAATTCAAAGATAAATAAGAAAACAATTTGTTCATTCAATCACCGATGAACAATGTTTAATGTTTTGCTTTATTTATAACCCTCTAACTTCTTTGGCAAGCAAACTAATCTAACTCTAACCTTAATTAATACAAGTTTTCTATGCTAAGACCAATTGAAAATAATACTACTAATTTAGTTATCCCCAATTAGCATGCTTACATCATATCATAACAAAATTGCGTGGATATTTTTCGAGAGAGATTATAGCTATATATATGTTTGCTTCTACTTTGTGTGTCCCGATATCTTAGAACTATTATTTGCTTCTTATCAAGGAAAATTATAGGTTACGATGCCATGAATAGTGTTAATGGAGAAGCAGCTTACACAGATTTCCATGTAATACAAAAAAAGAGTCAAATCAAAAAATACAAAAAAAAAAGAAGCTTGGGACAGTGTTGTGGACTGTGTGGGGAATCGTTTAGCGGTTTGGAAATGAAAATCCATGTCCAAGGCAGGCAGGGTAACTCTCATAAATAGCACCCTCGCCAACATTCCGGTGTATCTCATATCTACGACAAGATTCCAGTCTCAACATTCTAAGGGGGGTTTCTCAACATTCTAATAATAACTGGAAGATAATATCTCGAGATTTCTAAGGGGGACTTCTCAACATTCTAATAAGTTTCACCTAGTAAATTGGTACCATATTTGTAAAACAAAGGGGAAGGGTGGTTACAATTTAATAGTTCTATATTATCTAAATGTTTCTGCTACTCTTCTTTTATTTGATTATAATGAAAGGTCATCATAAGGAAATAACATACTTTTTAGCATAAGGAAAGTATTTTCAACAAGGATGCACAAACTCTTTGAAAAGCTTTCTATACTCGTGTCTGATCTTGACACTCACTTGACACGCCTTTGACACGTGTCAAATACATGATCAACATGTCGGCAGTGTCAGACACAATGTCAATGTGGTTAACGTGTCAGACACGTCCTAAACTCAATCAGAATACAATCAAGACTCGACAACAAATTTTTTTATTTTTATTTTTTATTTTTTATTTTTTATTTTTTATTTTTTATTTTTTATTTTTATTTTTTATTTTTTATTTTAAGGTGGGCTCAAATAACCACCAAATTGAAGATTGTTAGTCAATCTGAATTGAGAAACTTTCAATTGTGATTTAAGAGTCAAGATAGAAAGGACGATGAAAAGTCTCTGAAGCATAGAGTACTATGCTTCTTAATCTTTGCTTATTCTCTTTACTCTACTTTTTTTTTTTTTTTTTTTTCTTTTTTTTTCTTGTGACATAATATCATCTTCTTTTCTACTTTTATACCTCTTCTTCTTTTTCTTTAATGTTCTTTTCTACTTTTTTTTTCCTATTTGTAATAGAGAGATGGATGTAGGGGTGTTAATTGGTTACTAAAAATCAACCAAACTGGCCCAACCGAACCAAAATATAACCAAAAAAGCCTGAACCGAGAAAAATCGAAACCGAACATTAGAAAATCGAACCGAACCGAGTTGGTTTGGTTCGGTTTCAGTTTTTGTTTTTCACACATCCGAAACAACCAAACCGAACCGAACCCTTGCCTTTATCTTGTTGTTAATCCCCTAACCCTATCTCTCTAATTTAATCCCCCACCAACCCACTATTATTTAAATTCTCACCCCATTCCAATGCACCCTACGTCTCCACCCTCTCTCTTAACTTCTACTCTCTCATTTTCTTAATGCCCCATTTAGAGAAAGAGTTGAAAAAGTCTACTTTCTCTATCTTATTTAAGCCCCACCCACCTCTCCCTACCTACCCAACTTCTCTTTCTTTATTAATATCATTTTTCTCTTTTTTAACACTCTCTTTCTCTCTATCCAACCACTTGCAAGGTGAGGAGGAGAGACAGAGTTTGACTCAATCTTTTTGAAGAAAACCAAACTTTTCACTTGTTTGCTTGTAGCAAAGATGAGCAATGGCGACAACTTCGACACTTTTGCTTTGATAAAAAACCTTCTTGCAGGATAAAATTACGAGACTTGTGAAATCGTCATAGAAGGTTTCGGTCTTATTCAGATCATCACATGGGTGTGGTGGAGATAGATTAAGATGCAAACAATGTAGTTATGGTTATAGTTTTTTTTTATGATGTTATAGTATTGTGAATATGATAGATAGGGCAATTTTTTTTTTAATCTTATGAAATTATCAAGAGAAATAGGCAAGAAAAAATTGAAAGAATTCTCTATAAATGAATAGTCGGAGCCTTGAAGCTCTCTGTGTTCATCTGACATTTGCTTTCCCTTTACTGCTCCCCTTCTTCTTCTCTTTTATTTTATTTGTACTCTCTCTGTCTCTGGATTTTTCTCCTTTGCAAACCAAACTTCATTTCCTTTTTTCCATTCTTTGTAGCTTTGACGTATTCTTTTTGTGCTAAAGCCAACTCGGTTGTATGTAGCACTAGAAAATAAATAAAAGATAAAGAATAAAAAGGGAAAAAACCGAAAATAACCGAACCGGAACCGAACCGATAGATTTGGTTATTTATTTGATAAATGTGGAAACCGAACCGAACCAAAAATCAAATTTTTTGTTTGGTTTGGTTTGGTTTTGGTCGAACTTTGAACTGACCAAACCGATTAACACCCCTAGATGGATGCATTGTTTGTGGTTCATTTTCATTTTTTATCTTCATATTTCGTGTTCTTTTCATTTTTAATGAATTGTTGTTTATCTTCATATTATTTGATTGAAAGAAAAGACGTGTCGTCGAGTCCTAGTTTTTCAAAAATTGTTGAGTTGGTGTGTCGTGTTCGTGTCTGATACGACGCGCATATCCGTGTTTTGCATCCTTGATTTTCAGGATATGCTTACTTTTTACATCCAACTTCCGACTCCAATTGGACGTAAAAGTTCGAAAACCATTACGAAGGAAAGCATTTTCACGCGGATTGCAGAATATACTTAGCCTCCAGTGTTAGGTGGAAACTTTAGCTTCAGTCCAGTCTTTAATCACTGTTTAGTTGATTTCAGACGGACAACTAAATTCCTTGATAAAAATTTTATGTATAATACAATGATTTCAGACTGGACAGTGTTGTGTTTCATGTGTATCATAAGATACAATACGGAATCTTGACTGTGTGCATGCTGTTTTGCCTCTCGAGTTGTTTCTGTGGTTGGAATTTTAAGAATAACGTGCTTTTTTGCGAGGATGATCTCTTCATGATGTACAGCTTCACAGAAGTCAGTGAATTTTGTAGTTTATTTTATTTACATATGACTTGTGACGGATGCCGAATGGTATCACAAGTCCCGAGTTCCTGCCAAAGGTGATTTTGGGATCCCAAAAAACCCTACCCACCCTTCAAAAAGAATCAATAGTGGAGGTAAGGTAAGGTGGGAGGTAAAATGTGCCCAGATAAGGGGATCCCTCTCCATCTAGCAATAGCCCCTTTTATAGTTAAGATGGTTTTTTTCAATTGATAATGGCCAGTGTTGGCATTACTGGAAATGGTCTGCTGAGGAGATATAGGTCAAAGGTCGAGAAGGGTAATATATCCTAGAACTCCCAAGGATAAGGATATCAGGTTTATGGAATAGGTGGTGAATCCAAGGAGTGGAAGCCAAACTAGGAAGAACTGGAGACTGATCTCAAGAAGAATGCTGAGGAGCGAAGGTTTCGGTTCGTACTTGGGTCATATCTTCCATAGATCTTATGGATTTAGATAGTAATCGTGGATGTGATTTAATTGTTTTTGGTTGTGGAAGATCAAGAAGATGAAATGGAGGTTCTTAATGAGGCATTAGTGGAGAAAAGTAGATATAGTCACTGAATCTTAGAAGGATATGAGGAATTCATGTCAACTAAGTCGAGATCAAGACAAAGCAATTGTTCTAGAATACCTTGAACTACATCTTATGTTTCCCCAATTGGATCTCCCAAGTCTTGCAATTAAGGTCTTTAAGTGTTCTTGATTAGAATCTAAAGTTTGATCATTACACCTTAGATTACAAGATACTTGGAAGGAGAAAAGGGAAACCCGTATCTTCTAATTCATTCTTTAAATGGTACTTTGGCAGTTGTAGCGGGTAGTAACTTGGCAAATGTAGGTTCCTGAAAAAGAGCATGAGCCAGACCTCTCCAGTGATGATGATGTGTTTATAGAAGCCTTATGTAAGATTATTCTTATTCAATGTGATTCGAGGGTCATTTTTTCCCCATTTCACTGGTTTTGAAAGATGTATTCATAATCATTCAATAGTTCGAAACTACGTAACGACACTAAACTTTACAGTAAACTTTTACACCAAAAAAAGTGTCAAAACACGTATCGTGTCAACCCTCACGGATACTCTCATGGAACACTCCATATGCTTAGTTCATCAATTTTTACACATATCTTTGAAAATTTTCAATTCTATACCAATGTTACAAGCATATTGTGGAAAGTTAGTAGGACATGAATAACAATATTGACCTACAAGTGAATGAATACGAGTAATAGTTCAAAATTTATTTCGAAAAAGTAAATAATACTAAAATGTACAAGCGTGTCCCTAGCGTATCTCGTATTGTGTTTTTTCTAGCCAATCTGTCAGATCTGTGTCGTTGTTACATAGGCTCGAAAAGATAAACTAGGAATAAAATTCACTCGTGAGTCATTTGCCACGATCACTTAATGTATTGCAGCAATTGACAACATGGAGTAAGAGCTTTTGTCTTAAGATGTCACGGATTGGATTAGTGCCCATAGGTCGACTATTAAGACTAAAGTTCACTCATATTGCCCATAGGACCCCAGGACTTGATTAGCCATTTTACCAACTTATCAAGTATTTGCATATTTCCAATCAATCTGCTTATAATATCTCATTGTTCTTTCTATATATTCTGGAGGATATATTTAATTTCGCATTGTTCTTTTCTGAAGGTCATTGCTGCGACAGTTGCAAGTGACAGGGAAAAGTATTCTAAAACATTTCTAGGAAAATCAAACGACGAATACTGTGCTTGGATTCTCGATTATGAAAAATGGGGAGGTACGGTGACCTTTTACTAACTGGATTCCAGACATTCTTACCTGACACTACACCAAATTGGTATTTTTGTAACAACCCTCAAAACAGTATCACTTTTGAAGTGTAACAATTTACCTAACAAATTTACACATTTTCACAAATAAAATGATACAATAATAGTATCACCATAAAGAGTATGGTTATGAAAGTGATCCTATTCATGGTGATCCAACTTATTGTATCATTTTTTTTGTGTTACTGTTTTTCATTTTTTGACTAAATTTAGTTTTGATTTGAAATTGTTTAGTGGATTGTAACATCTCAAAAGTGATACTGTTTTGAGAGTTGTTACAAAAGTGTCAATTTGGTGTAGTGTGAAAGCTCTTGTTTTTCCATCATCATCATCATCATCACCCTTGTTATCTTTTGACTCTCCTTTACTCGTGGATTTTTCTTAGTATTCGAACAATGTTCTCAAAGAAATACAAATTTGGAAGAGTTACTTGGTATGATCAAAAGTTTTATGGATCATAGATTGTAAGAGTTCAGATACATGTCATAAAAAAGAGTTCAAATTTATGTTCTTCCAGATCATTTTTGGCAGGATCACTGTTATGTACTTGATTTGGTTGGTATGAACAATGTGGTTTAATTGAGAAAATGTCTATTTTGTCGCATAAAGATAAGAATGTAAGTTGATAGTTCTTAATAATAAATTTTCTGACCATGGTGTTTCTTTTTTCTCTGTGATTTTAAAGGTGCAATTGAGCTTCCAATATTAGTAGATTATTATGGCCGCGAGATTGCAGCGTATGACATCCAGATAGGTCGCTGCGATCTTCATGGTCAGGTAAGCATCGCCCATGAACCAAGTCAATAAATTCACAGGGTTAGCTTCTGAGGCATTACTCATATTTCATTTTAGAGTGATGCTCATTTACTCGATGCGCTAGCTGTATGTTGCTTTTTTTTTTTTGGGGGGCAACTTCTCGATTAAGTAAAGAATAGGACCAAGATATATTCCCTACTTATATCTCTTAGAAATGGATTAATGTATGTCATTCAACAAATTTGTTTTGTGATGAAAACCAGTGATCCTAACCACTTGCTCTCCCCTGATTTTGGGCAATGGTTATGCACTTATGCAAGGTTGGGGATATAGTTTTCTTGCTGATTTGATGGAAACTGGATTTAAGTAATCAATTATCAGTCTCATGCACTGCTATAAACATGTATTGTACTGTAGATACTAATAATTTTTGCTTCAAATATACTTTGTCATAGATATCTCCTCTTGATGACGCACCGGAAGAATTTGATCAAACACTATTTACCGTACAAAAGGATAGGACTATTGGACCAGTGGAAGGGCTTGCGCTTAACCTTGTAAAAGATGCTCAGAGGTAAACCTTCCGTTTCGTCAGTACATGGGTTTTTACATATTTATGCATGTTTAACTGTGCATCCCTTTGTACTAGGGGTGGACATTTAGGACCGAAAACTCGAACCGAACCGACAACCGGACCGATCAGGTCGGTTTGGATCGGTTTTAATTAATTATAAAAGTTTTGGTTGTAAAAGCCCAGCCCGACCCAAAGTTTCTGGTCCGGGCATCGGTTTCCAATTCTGAAGCTTGTCGGATAACCGGCCCGACCCGGTTATGAATAAAAAGTTAAAAACTAAAACCCTGCATTGCCATTTATTGTCCGCTACTTCTCCTCATTTACTGTGTGCGACTCCTCCCCTCCCTAACCTTGTGCGACTCCTTGGCTCCTCCTCTCCTCCTCGGCTTGGCTACTCCTCTCGGATCTCTCCTCCTCGACTCCCTGTGCAACGTTGTCTCCAGTCTCTCTTCACAAAGGTACTGTACTCTATGTGTGACTCTGTTTTTGAAGTTTTTCTGTGTGTGACTCTGTTTTTCTGCCTTTCTATTTACGATTAGGAAGTCTGTGTATATCTTGTTCATAACTTTGAGAATAGAAAGCCTTTGAGAATCTGAAGGATTGTCAAGGCAACCGAAGTGATCCAGGTATGGTCTTTATCACATATTCATTCAAGGCAACTGGAGTTTGACTTACCACACAAGTTTGTCATGAATGAACCAATAAAATTCGGGAAGTCATCATGAATGAATCAAACATTGAAATTTATAGTACTTCACTTCACTTCAACGAAACAAACAATCATCATTGTTCATGGCAAGAAGATTGGATTCACTATAAGCATGTACATCACCAACACATGGTTTACGACATTAACTGGATTCAGTATAAGCATGCACATAACTAACACATGGTTTATGACATATCATGTACAATATAATAGAATGTCCTTCAATTAAATATATATCCAAGTTTGAAGCAAAAATATGCCTGACATGGACTAAGTTGTTCAAGTATATCAACTGGCATTGGTATTAGACATTACTATGTTTGTCAGGGTATATCTCAGTATGGAATGAAAAACAACAAATTAAAGAACAGTGAAAAAAATAATTATACCATATGATGTCATTTATGAATGTTGCTTGTAATTGACCTAAGATAGAGCTGCATGGAAATCCCTAATAAGTAATTGAGAAACAGTTGAAAAATGCCATGAGATGCAAATTGCAAATGACGCTAGTATATGAACTAAAAGATCAATAATAATGTGAAAGAATGATATTGGTCCATTTTGCCATGCATGCATATTCATACTTCATTTCATTCATAGTTCATATTTACATGATATTGGTGTTTGCGTATTTTTAGGTCATTAACTTATTATAAATAAGTCGATATTGGTGTTGTCGATGACTAGGCAAAAATGAGGGAAAAAATGTCGTAAGTGTTTTTTTTTTCCAACATTGTGCATTTTTTATTGGATTATATTTTCGAGTTTATTAAATGTTTGTGAATAATAAATGACTATTATTGAAGTGATTCAGGTTAAGCACAAGGCGCTCAACCATGGAAGGTGTTTCAACAACTCCAAGTTCATCACCATCACTACAAACTCAAGGTACATCGTCATCTCAAGATGAACCACCTCAAAATGCACTACCTAGTCAAGAGGGATCATCATCTCAAAATCCACCACCTACTAAAGTGGGAGGACTTCCCCCCTTCCTTCTACAACAAAAACATCAGAGGCATGGAGTCATTTTACTAAAACAACCATATATAGCGGAAAAAAGGGGAGATGACAATTTGTATGCATTGCAAAAGTGATTTGGCATGCAATACTCAAGTAAATGGTACATCTAGCCTACTTGGACATTTACGTGTGTCTTGTCCAAAATCTCCTTTAAAAGTCGCAAGTAACCAAAAAGTCATTTGTTTTGGTAATAAGAATACCCCAGTGTCACATTCATTTAATAAGGAGACGTGTAGAAGGAAGTGTGTAGAAATACTTATTATTGATGAGCTTCTTAAACATGTGGAAGGGATAGGATTTAAGCGATTTATGAAGGAGGCACAACCTAAGTTTGAGCTAACATCTTGTAGAACCGTTGCTAGAGATGTGTGGTCTATTTTTCAAAACAATCAAAGAGTTTCTCTCACCACCGACACTTGGACTTCAATCCAAAATGTTAATTATATGGCTATAACCGGCCATTTTATTGATGATGGTTGGAATGTACATAAAAGAATTATTAATTTTTGTCAAATTATCAACCATTCTGGGGATGCTATGGTGTTTGAGGGATTGGGGCATAGATAGGGTATTCACTATTACTCTTGGTAATGTTACTTCAAATTATGGTGTTGTTAGGCATATGAATAGGAAATTGAATGAGTGGAATACACTTTTGTTGGATGGAGAGCTTTTGCATATGAGGTGTTGTGCTCACATCATCAATTTGATTATTTGTGATGGATTGGTTGAATTGCACACTTCTATTAAGAGTATTCGTAGGGCTTGCAAGTATACGAGGTCATCCCCCGCTAGGTTGGAGAGATTTAAGCAATGTTTAACCATTGAGAAAATTGATAGCAAAGGTCTTTTGCCGTTGGAGTGTAAAACCAGGTGGAATTTGACCTACTTATTGTTAGAAGCGGCTTTAAAAGTACTAAAAAATAAAAAAAGAAGTTAAGCTTTTGAAGAAACCAAGAAATAAAAAAAGAAGGGTCGAGGGAGGTGAGAAAGAAAGAGTTGAAATCCCATGTGCCACTGATTGGTTGTATGCGAATGTTTTTGTCAAGTTTTTGAAGAAGTTTTATGAAGCTACTTTTAAGTTTAGCTGTTACCAAAAGGTGACAGCCAATGCACCCTTCCAAGAAATGTTCAAGATGGTGGAAGATTTAAAGTCCACAATGAGAAATGGTGATCCCAAAGGTTGCAAGTTCCATGAAATATAATTAAAGTTTGACAAGTATTGGGAAAGTATAAAAGATGTAAATCAAGTTATGCTTGTGACGGTGGCTCTTGGAAGATAGATGAGTTAACACTAGGGGTGAGAAATCTATTAATATGCTTGTATGGAGCGTATAAAAATGATAATCCAAATCAACCACATGCTTATTCAGAGGTTTCGGATGAGAATGGTGGCATTGGAAATGAAGAAGAGAGTGATCCATTATTAGATGGTTTTATGAAAAAAAGAAAAGAGAAAGATGTGGTTCATATTACAAATGAAGTTGATAAGTATTTGGCAGAGACATCTGAAAATTCAAAGAATTTAACATTTAATTTGCTAAAAGGGTAGAAAGAGAACTCTTCAAGGTTTCCCATCCTTTCTAAGGTTGCAAGGGACGTGTTTGCTGTTCCGATTTCAAGTGTGGCTTCGGAAGCCACTTTTAGCGCCGGAAAAAGAGTTGTGGATCCTTTCCGGGCCTGTTTGACTCCTAAAACGGTGGAAGCTCTTATTTGCATCAATGACTGGCTTAATGCCGATGCTTTTGACTTTTTTAAAGAGCTCACGGAGGATGAAATAGATTTCTACAACTCTTTGGAGAAAATGGAGAAAGGTAAAAAAAATTTATTCATTTTTGAATACTTTTAACTTTGTCAAAATATTTTCTCATGTATGCATGTATGTTCTTGACTTATAGAAATTGAAATATTGCAACTTGCGAAAGATATTACAACTACTAGTTCGGCTAATCCAGCCATCTAGATTGAGGTATGTTTAATAATTCAACCACCAAGCATGTATTTTATCTTTTTTACTTTATATTGCAACTTGCAGAAGATATTGCAACTTTATGTTCTTGTTGTTTATATTTTTCAGGCAAATCTCATGCCTTATTGACATTAATTCCTGCTCGTCCAGCTGGGTCTAATGGTGGTGTTTTAGAAAACTTTCAGTTCTTATGTAATAGGCTGAAATAAACTTTGATAGAGAAGTTTACTATTGATTTCAAATTACTGTTGATTAATTTACTGTTGCATAATATTAATTTACTAGCTACACTACAAGAAAAAAAAACCCATTAATAGTGTTTCAAAAACTCTATGGTATGATACCAAAGCATTTTAGAAAACGCTGTGTCTGCCGAAGCTATAATAGACCCAGGGTCTATTATAGCGTTTTTAAAACGCTATAGTAAGTTGGTCTTTTATAGCGTTTCAAAAACGCTATGGTAGAGTCTACCATAGCAATTTTTATTTATTTATTTATTGCTATTAAATGACTTTTTATTACATCTTATAAGTTTTATTTCTAGAAATAAAAATTTTAATGTGTCAAACTTAAACATTTTCATAAATGGAGGCAAAGTAATGTAATTAATAAGATAATGTATTACATTAAGTCACAAAATCTATCAAATAATAAAGATAATGTATTATACTTAAACATTTCTTAATTCTCTTAATAAGATAATGTATTACACTTAAACTTAAACATTCTTACTAAAAAAATTCTGATTTGCCACATGTAAGCCAATAGTCGTTGCTTGATTAACTGTGGAATGGGCCTCTTGTAGTGACCCATTTGAGCTCAATGCGCTGGATGAGTAGCACATGAATCTTCTGAGGAGAATCGGAGATATTGAACTATCACTTAGTTTAGAACTCATCTCTGCAGCTTTCTGTAACAAAGCTGTTGTAGACATGTAAGTAGAAAGCCTGCTGGGGTGTGACCATTGTTCAATCCATTTAGATAAATTCTAATACTGATGATGTATGTACTTTGTCAAGAGAGAGCCACTCGTATCTCCACCGCTTGACTGTTGATCCGGGAGTATTGCTATACCACAAGGTTGCAAGGAAAGATGCTCATCATTTTATCCAGTGCAAAGCATAGTCATCACAAATGCATAAAAAAGAATAGACAAGCAATGATCCAGTAGCACCAGTAATGCTCTGTTGCAGTATCACCCAATCTTTTTTTATCAGAATTTGTACTCTGTAATTCATCAAGAAAAACAAAACAATATCATGATGAGTCTTAGTAAAATGCACACATTAAGGAGATTCATGAGGCAGCAAAGATGATTGGATCAAAACAATATATGTATTCATTAGAGCATCTCAAGGAAATAATTATAATTCTGTGCTGTAAATTCTTCGGGGCATGAAACTACAAGCTTGATGAGTTATTATTCCACACAGGTAATCTGACTATAGGGTCCAATTTTAGATGTAATTTTGTAGAAATGACGCTAATGCTTAATCATTGAAATATCAATAATGTAACACTTCAGCTAATAAGATGCATCTGCGGTCAGTGTACACGTTGAATTGGAGGAGTGACATTGATCTTATGGATAATGTACACTATAGAATATAAGCATAATGAAGAATAAATTAATGTTAATTGTATTTGATCTCATGAGAGTTTCTCTGACCTTGAGGAACTCACAGAGTTGATAATGGATGCGTAATTTGAGCCCAATGGATAGAGCACGTGTGCAATATTACTTAATGACTAGAAATGTAGCAGAGCTACATAAATAATTCAACTAATATATATAAAAAGAGAATATGGTCGGATTCGGATCTAATGGACATGTTGAATGTGCATCAAGGAAAGTAAAAACTCCTTGAGCATTATTGATGCATTCTAAAGCAAGAAATAATTGCATTGACTATTAATTATTCATGGGGGGGCTGACATAAGAAACCTCATATTAATTATTCATGGGGGGGCTGACATAAGAAACAAGAAGGTAACATAAAAAAAAATGAAGAATTAAAGAAACAAGGCTTCCCTTATGGGGTCAACACTTCAAAAAACAAGGCCTGCAACATTTCATTGGACAAAGAGTACAAAGAGGATCTACTAAAAGGGTCAACATGCAGACAGAAAAAATGTCCCAAGAACCAACCAAAACTGTGCAGAATCTCAAAGCTCAATGACGGACTAAAACAGATGGATATAGTTAAAGGACCTAAACAACCCAGGAATAAAAAGACTCACCAAGAATAGGACGTAAAATATCTGCCACCGCAAAACGTAACAAGGAAACAAGCAAAGCAACTACTTTAGGGTCTGCACCATAATCTAGTAACAGCATGACACAATTTTCACTTCCTCTAGAAGCTGCTATATGTTGTTTACAAAGAAGCAATATTGAAGTTAAACATAAATAAACTGAGCCTAATTCAAAGGTGGAGTATGGGGTAGTAGCTACTCAAAATACAAAGGCAGTCATATACCAAAGGTGTTCGTTTGCTGTTGTCTGCTTCATTCGGATCCAAACCGCGTCTAAGTAACTGGTGCAACAGAATATCATCCCCTCTAATGGCTGCAAAGCTCAGAGTAAGTGGGAGGTCCATCCTACCATGAGCTAGCATGTCCTCTGTTTCCAATAAAACTCCATCCATCATCGAGTCATTGAGCTCTTTCATATGCTGCACCATACACCAGTTCGAGTACGTTTAGAGAACACGTCCATGTGCTACATTGCACCTCAATAGGGTATGCCATGTAGTTTACAATTCTTCAATAGTGTATGGATGTTTAATACATCTAGAAATTTTACTTGCTGATAGTTCATGTAAATGTTACCTGTAGGAGATTGTTCATAATTATGGTCCCATCGCCGACATTTGCCTGAACTATGTTCAAGAATGATGTACGGTTCAAACGGAGTAATTGACTCAATCTTTTGGTGCGGACAATAAACAGCTGTGGCCTGTAACACAATACTCCAATCTCTCCACAAAGATCGCCAGTTTTTGCCTCTCCTTCAACCTACAAACATCAGCTAGTCCATCTAAGAATGAACTCAACTCATCAAGGCAAACAAGAAATAGCCAATTTCAGTTTCTAAGCAACTGTATCTAGTTGTCTGTCATAATGGGTTATTTAAAGGATCTTAAAGACCAGACTTGCCTGTTCTACTCCATTTCTTAGCATGATAAGATCCTGCATAAAAGAGGAAAATTTAGTATCATTAAGAAACATGTTATAGGGCTTTCTAGATCAGAAACTCTACAACAAGAAACTGACAAAAGAATATTGGTTATTACCACAGCACCAGTCACTAGTATGTAGAAGTCTGTAGGAGCTTCATTCTGCAAAATGACATCTTCTTTGGGAGGGAAGTATTCGGCTTTCATCTCCGAAACCTTCAAGTGAATGTAGCATCGTAAGTTTGAGAATTATCAAACAATATACTTTCGAACTCAGAGGTATTATGACGACTTACCAACTGGAAAAGCAAGTCATTTGATACCCCTCGGAACAAGTATGACTTGTCAACGAGAGAGTACAATAGAAATGTGAAATACTGGATCGGATGGCTTTAGGGAGGGCATCAAGTGTTTCTTGTTGTTGTAGTCCCTCTGCAGTCGAACTTGCTGAACCAACTGCAAGCTCTTATTTAAAGTACAGAACTCATGCAAAAAAGGACCCGTTTCATGAAAAAGATTTAGATCCTTGTAATAAATCGATCAATGTTGTGAAAACTCTAGCATGTAGATAGTGAATTTAAAAGACACACCTTTTCCTTTTCGCGATTAAGAATCTCTGTCTTCTCCAGTTCAAACTTCTTTCAGATGTCATTAATTGCCTGATCAAATGCTTTTAGTTCCGAAAAGAATACACTTGTCCAAAGCATAGTGGATTTATTTAGTAAATGGCAAACTAAGATACCTGAACACATTGCAATCAATAAATATGCATGCTATTATGACAGCAAAATGGATACAATGCACTTATGAAGCCTACACAGAGATGAACCAACAAGAGACAATTTTTGCAAAAAGATTTCTAATAACAAAAGGTAAAGCATGGAGGTAATCCCTTAATTTTGTAAAGAAATAAGCTTTCCAATTTCAAAATATACAAAAAGACATTGGCATTGGCAAGCATTGCAGTTTCTGAAAATTGCTTATCCCATGTATAACAAAGTGTACAGAGGAAAAAAAAACCCAAGGCCATGAAGAGATAAATGACATGATGTTCATGAGCAAGGGAAAAAAAACTGAAGACAACTAAACAACTCACTGTTGACAACGGAGAAATTGACTGAATATGGAGAGCTTAGGTCTATTTATATGCTTACAAGTTGCGAGCATACAGTTTATAAGTTGGCCATCAAGTTTCCCAGCTCACAGTTCAATAGAGCTCATGGTAGTCCATTTTAGGGAATCAAAATTGTCGACATAGCTGTCTTGGTTAGATTATAAGTTGGCCACCATTTTGCTTCTTTACTCCATTCACTTTCAACATTCAATATTTTCTATACTACACTACCAAAACAAGCTGCACCTGCCTTGATGCATTGATATGGGGGGACACTTTTTCAGACCCAACAGCTCTCATAAACATCATCTCTCTCCAAAACAGGCCTACTTGATAATAGTTCCAATCTTAGGATGTGCTTGGTTCTAAAGAATATTCTAGAGAAAACCACCAGAAAATTAGCAAAAGAAAGAATCAAAATTTTTAGGTGAGGATGACCTTCAGCCGCATTTTTCTTTTCTTCTCAAAACTATGAAAATCATATTCTTAGATGTAGAGCTAGGAATGATTTCATAGACTGGAAAGATTGCAGTCCTCTTCAATCTCAAATGTTCATCTTTTGGGTATCACATATTCAAGAATTTTTTCGGGTATCACATATTCAAGAATTTTTTCTTTCGACACAGCCTAGTATTTCTCTACAGCATATTTTTCGATAGATACTTCTGTTTTTAACCTATACGTAAAATTTTACTTTCTTCTTGTGGTCAATTATGTATGAGACAAATGTCCAACACTTTAAAAGCTAACTCACCTATCACTTGTGAATCCGGATCTCTTTCGATGCTCATTATTTGTTTGCCTGAAACGAAGAAAGAAAATAAACAAATTTGAATCGAACTCCAGATGAATGAATATCGATTCATTGAATAAATCCTACCTTCTCCAAGACTCGTATGTTCCATGAGTCATTCTTCTAGACAAAGTGAGGCTCGCCAACAACATAAGGAGATGGATGAGCATCTCTCAAGAGTGGAAGCCTGGCTGGGGCATATTCATCATCACTGTCACAATAGCTTCCATGAACTGGCCCAAGTGCTCTGAGAATGACTGACAATAAGATTGAAAATCCCTGCATCAAGTACAAATTGTAGGTACAACTTTTTACTTGTAAATATCTAAATGACTTGGAATATAATAGATTTACTGCAAATCTAATTTTAGGTTGTGTGACTGTTAAAATTGAAAAAATGCGGCCACACGAACCTGAGCAACCACAATTGACAAGCCTATCCATTTACAAAAATCGAAGTCTGACTTCACAAATTTTTTGAACTCCTCAAACTTCCCCGTATGATCCTTAGGAAAATCCTGATGCAAGATTAAAGCAATAAAACTTCAAAAGCCATTACTCAATTCATTAAAAAAAATGATTAAGTGAAACGAGAAAGTAGCATAGGACACATGCTATGCTACCACAAGACACGAAGATATACCTTCTCCCAGTCATGGTTCAGAAACACGTCTGCAGTAACTGCAGCTTCCGCGACCATGAGTAAAAAGACAAATACCATATACTGTTCATTTTCAGTCAAGAAAAACAGTAATGCAACAGGTTTACACTCGAAAACAGGGACTCACGTAACTCAGAAAACAACATACTTCTTTGAACATATACTAGAGAAGACAAATTATTACATAGCATTTATGCCAAAGTGCTCTAGAATGATAATAAATAAAATTGGGGGTATCTCCCTAATTCTGAACCTTCTTAATTGATTCTTAATACTCAGAATATTTAAATGTGAATCTAAGCCTACTTAACTGTTATGCTTCTAAATGACATGCATATGAACTTATGTGCCCTCTGCAACCTATCATCAGCAATAACACTATATTCACATATTATGGCGTATACTTCCATACATGAGTATGGTAAACAATATGGTCTGATAAAAAAGCTTCATTAAGTTTTGAACATTTCTGATACAGTGGCACTTAACCAATGTTTTACAATATTTTGACAGCATCCACAGGAATGCAATAATCATGACTAATAAATTACTAAGTTTTTCCATCAAAATATTTTGTTTTCAAGAAACCAAAATTAAAAAAACAAAAAGCTTTCATTTTCAAGAAGCCAAAAACACAAAAAGCTTTCATCTTCAAGAAGTCAAAAACATATGTAACTGGAATTTCCAGCTAAGCATTTCAGACTCGTGCTTCGTGATTAAAAGCTACCACCATGTGGTTGTGACTAGTGAAATGTGTAGCCTCGCCCCCTAGCATTAGGCTTAGCCAAAAATCAATTGCGTTGATAATTGCAACAAAGAGTGGCCATAATGAATTAAAAGAAAGATGATGATATTTAGCAAGATTGATAAAATCAATAATAATAGCAATGCTACTAAGATAAACAGGATTCTGTACCTGGATGTTTGTGATAGTTGGAGAAGCAACTTTCCTGGGTTCTGGAGCAGAGACAACGAACTTGTATCTGTAGCAAGTAATAGACACGCATAACAATATTAACGTAAGTCATAACATTATAATTAATATACTTCCTATCCACTTTGAAAGGAGTTCAAACTAGTTTAGAAACGAAGCAGGACAATAATCCCTATTTGAACAACATGAATGGAGCTTCATATAGGGTAATCAAGGTAATCATTGGCACATCAACAATAATCCCCAAAATTGCAGCTAATATGCATCCCGGTACCTGTAATACTCTATATTACAAGAAGGATCACAAATCCAGTTCCAAAGATACATGTAACTTCAAAAATTCAGAACATGAATGAAGTGCAACCGAACACTCTCCATTGAAATTGAGCTGAAGTATTGAAACCAAATTGAAGTAGAATTCATGTTAGATATCCATACTTGAGTTCGATAGGTTTCTCATTGCTTTTTGCTTCCAATAATTCATCCATCACTGAAAAATAAGAATGGAAGGAAAATCCGTACAGTCTCGAACAATAGTACACGCCATCCATACATTGCTCCAAGTACCATCCTACAAATGATTCAGGGAAACATCAAATTCTCTCAAACATTTCACTTATGTTTCTTGGGAACATCACATTGTAAACCAATATAAAC